>AWOL01S0016746.1:35202-74494 GCA_000715115.1 Nicotiana otophora | reverse complement strand
TGCCAAAGGTATGTGATTTACTTGATCATCTCTTTTCCTCTTAAGACTAGAAACATGCATAATCGAATTTGCATTCATATTAGGTAAGACATAAACATCATGTTGGAGATATCCATTCACATATAAATCAATACCATAGTGAATAGAGCAAATACCATTGCCTATGTTAATGCGAAAACTACACATGTCCAACATAGAAGTTGAAATTATGTTCTAAACAAATTTAGGAATATAATAACAATCATCTAGCAGAAGTGCTTTTCCCGAAGGCATTATTAAAGAAATTAATCCTACAACTATGGTTGTAACTTTTGCACCATTTCCAACTTGTATATTAACTTCTCCTTTCTTTAGTCTCGTACTTATCTTGAACCCTTGAAACATATTGCAGATGTTATAACCATTGCCAGTATCTAATATCCACAGTGAAGAATTAGTAGTAGCTCAAGAAATCTAGAAGATATTTTTCATTAATGTCTCACCTTGTTTCTTGTCCTTTAGAGTTTCAAGATACTCCTTTCAGTTTCTCTTCCAATGCCCTTTCTTCTTACAGTGAAAATATTTAGCACCATATACTGACTGCAAGATCAAATCTTCAGAAATCTCTTTACCAAGCTTGTACCCCCAACTGCTCATGTTCTTCGGTAATAACAATCACATGATTGACATGGGGTCCAACTGGAGAGTTTTCAATATCCAACTATGTATCAACCATCTTCTAAAGATATTCGATGATTGCAATTGGATTCATATTATAATGTTTCCTCTGGAGTTCAGAACTCATAGAAGCGAGAATGATGTGTTTAATAGCAAGGATTCTTCCAAGTGTTTCTGATAAACCTTGGTGCCTTGAACATCATTCTTTGGTGGGATTATCTTTGCAGGCTTATCGATCACATCAATGAGCTTTTCATGCATGAGAACAATTCTCAATTTTCTATACCAGTCATCAAAGTTTGGTCCTATCAATTTGTTGGTCTCGACATATTGAGAAATCTAAAATATAGAAAAGAAAAGGCAATAATATAAGAACATATTTATATATATCATAAAGACATGGACTTTTATTTAAATAATATTTTCATTAATTATTTTAAACTATTTACCCTCATTATAGTTTAAGAAATCTTTATTTCTATTAGTGGAGTAAAGAAATTCTTTAACAATATATATGAGCCCCTTGGAAGTCAAGTCATTTCTCACATATATTTTCAAGTTAGGTACTCTTACCAATTATATCTCTATACAATTTCCTTAAATATCTCTATGTCAAATAGTTCCCTGGTAGTCAGGTCGATCCTATTGGCATAGTTAAGTTCAACCATCATGATAGCAAAGAACTTATTAAATTTTATATTCCCCGGGTAGTCCAGGCGTCTATTATAAAATTAAATAATTCTTTAAATCCATGCATCTAATACAATAAATAATTTTAACATATTCTCGAACTATAAGTCTGCTGGTTGTTAGGACGCTCTTTATAAATAAGAAATAAATAAAATTATTTATTTTGATGGATATATTTATAATAAAATATCTTATATTTTATTATTTAAGAACTCAAATTTTAGTATGAGGGAATTGTTATTAAAACAACTTTTAATAACATGATGATCAAATCTTTTATAGCAGATGAATTTAGTTCAAGTTTTCTACATGCTTAGTCCTAAATTAATTTACATCACATGTAATAAAATTCAAAATTATGTAATGAACAAGCATGTGACATAAAAACTAAATTCAACCGTCTTCTAACATATTTATCTTATATATCACAAATATTACATAAAAATAATTCATGTCATAATAGTATTATTAATCAACATCTCATGAACTAATAACAATTAAAATAACAGGAACCCAATAACCTATTATAGATTACCGTCGTATCTAATACAAAATTTTAAATTCAAGTTACAAACCATCTCAGTAGTTTAACTTATATGGATAATATTTTATTCATAATAAAATAATATCAATCCATATGCATTCAAACAATTTTCAATTTTACTATTGCACAAGACACAAGGATAATGATTTCAACTCTTCAAATATAATCTTAAAATATTTCATAATTAAATTTCTGACACGAGAAACCATTGCTCTGATACTACTTAAGGATTTCATATAGATTTTCGTAATACGCAACGGAAAATAATAACAATCCTAGGCAGGTCTTTTCATGTTTAAAGTTTATTTACATGTCAAAGTTCGGATCTAAGACGTACCTGGTAAAGAGAGTCTCATTTCAAACTTCTTCGATAGTGGGAAGACACACCGAGACCGATCCTTGCTATCAACTCTTTGATCAATGAAAGCCGCGAATAAATTAAATAAAAAACTTGTGCTAAAATGTTTCTCAAGAACGTCAGTCCAAAGTTGCACGAAAAGAACTATTCTTGTCAAGAACATTTATCTCTTGAGTTTGTGGCTTCTTAAACCTATTATTTATAACCTTTATAATCCTTTTCCACTGTGTTAAAGGAAAGGTTATATGGACGGTGACCTTTTTTGGTGTAAGTCTGTTTACCCGTAAAACAGCACAATTGAATTTATACATGGTTTCTAGACAAGAGAACTAATTTAATCCTGAACTAATGCAATAATTGAAGAAATGTACAATACTTAGCCTTGAAATACAGATGAAGCGGCAGAGATGACAGTTCCGGGAACAAGATTTTCGGGCACAATAAGGTTGTCGACTATCTGCGTAGTTTGGTTTGTGGGAACACCAGGAGGAATTGGATCTCATCTGTTTGCATTATCCGAAGCCCCTGATAGCGCCAACTTCAATTCTGTCATAACCTGATCCTGCCACGTGAGATGACCTAGAATGATTGTATGTTGCTCTCACAGGATCCTCACCGCATCCACGACTTGCTCCTCATCAGCATCATCGGGAGTAATCTCTCGAACTTGTCGAGGGTTTTGCCTGTGATGCATCGGCGTGGCTTCATTTCCCTCATTGCGAGTGTCACTGACTGAATCCTCAAAATGAGGCTGCTCCCCTCAAATTTCAGGGTTATGCGTGTTGTTAACAGTGCTATCTGCCATTTTTTATGAATTTTTCTGAGACAAAATAATCAAATCGTGTTAGTAAAAAGGGCAAGGATCAATTTAATTGCATGCCTGTCTAGGCCACACGGTGGGCGCCAAATTGTTTACCCGTAAAACGGTATAGTTGAATTTATACGTGGTTTATAGACAAGTGAACTAATTTGATCCTGAAATAATGCAATAATTAAAGAAATGTACAATACTTAGCCTTGAAATACAGACAAAACGACAGATATAACAGTTTCGGGAACAAGGTTTCTAGGCACATCAAGGATGAGATCAAAAACCAAGAAAGTCAGATTGTATTAATCTTTATATAGATTATAATATAAGTTTTTCCAGAAAATTCATGTCCTTTACAATGATCACTGAGCTCACTATTTATAGCTATGTCTAGGGAAGGAGGTCCTAAGATCGTGCCCTTCTTTAATGTCAATTATGAGAGTCATTGATGAAGACGTAACGGTGAGCATAAATGCCAAATTCTCTGTAACGGACCGTCGCTCCTAATGATGCAGAATATTCCCTATTAAATGCTACCGGGCACAGCATATTTAACACACCTTTATGAACGTTATCCTTTCCCGTGACAAGTAAAATGGCTGTATTCGGTCTTCGCCATCCCCGTCTTAGGTTCCACGTGTGCTCCCTTCAGACGACCACGTGGCATATCACATTTCACCTTATACAGATAGTCCCCCTGCTTTTCGGTGACATAACTTTGTGTTACCGAGAAGTTGGTAGAAATACCTTTTTGGCGGGAATTACTATAACTCCCTCTGAAGGTTCCTGACAGCTAATTAGATGCACGTCTCTCCGCATTTAATGCCCTGAACACGCATCATCCCATGATTCAGCACAACTTTTGCCGATTATCGAGGTAATCATGGCCATGAATTTAGCCGCCAAAATATTACTTATACGCAACATTCCTTTCCTTTGCGTTTCATAATTTCTCAAGCTTCCGATTTGCATCTTTGTTTTCTATCCTTTCTCCAATTCTCTTCAAACACAAAACCTTTCCTTCTTCTTTTTCAATGGATTCTTCCTCCAAGTGTGTTGGTTCTTCAAAGAACAAGAACAAAGCCGAGGACTTTGCTCCTCCAACGGTGGGTTCCATCATCCCAAGAAAACTCAATATCACAAAGGACCTTGAAGAGAAATTCCCTACTGCTAACCCTCGTACATGGGCTGTTAGAAGGTGCCCTTCTTCCATTGGTCCTTCTAGTATTCCTACTATGAAGGAATATTGTAGCTTCCATGAGTTGGATATCATTGCTCCTGATCTATCGGAGGGAGTGATCCTTCCCAAGTAAGGTTTTATATACTTTTACACGTATCCCTTTACTTTGGGTGTGTTTTCTTTTAGCGGAGAGCTTGATTTCGTGATTGTGGAGTTTTGCCTTTGTTACCAAGTGAGCTTGGTACAGGTAAGTCCTTTGTTGTGGAGGACAGTCGTCTGTCTTCGATGCTTGTGCCAGAAAACTGGAGAAGTGCTAACCTTAGCTCATATGATGAATCTTTATTCTCCCAAAATCGTCCGCGGGGGAATGATAAACCTCTGCAAGCATGGCCACCATGCTTTGCTGTCCAACATGGATGATAATAACAATCGTGGGTAGATAGATCGGTTCGTTGTAGTCTCCACTAACGACATCATTCCGACAATGGCTTCATCCTTTCCAGCCGCTTGGAACCCCACTCGTAAGCTCTTTGTTTGGTATTTATTTTTACTAGATATTCCTCTATGGCCATATCAACTCTTCACCCTTTATATGTTTAAGCAACTCGATGGATCCCACCGGTGGTGGAAGGTTTGGACCGGTGGGTTCAGAAGATCTTGGAGTCACGACGCCCAAAACTTATTTGTGGAAAGAATTGGCCTTTAAGGGTAGAAGGCCAAAACTCATGGTAATTCTAATTTACCTTGCTTCTATTATTTTTATACATGGAGAACTTGGTTGAACCCTTCTGAATTGTTCACGAAAATAGGTCTACCTGCGGGCTCTATTGCTATCCCGGAGGAGGACGTTTTGGCTGATCTTGTTGATGCAGCGAGGCTGCTTCAGGAAGCACTTACTCAAACAGGTATCTTCGGGCCTGTTTCGGGCAGAAACACTTCTTTACGGAGTCCCCAGCGGGTGGATAAGCAACAAAAGAGAAGACGTTTCTCCATGGCTGGGGAAAAGAATAAGAGGGCAAAGGCGAATGCCCCCGAATCATCTCCGATGATGATGACAACTGGTCCTCCTTTCGAGCCGGTCATAGACACCGTGATGATTGATGATGATGAAGAAGCTAGCGATGAGGATGCTTCTCTATATAGAAGGCACCGACCCTCACCATCTCAACATGATGCTCGACCTATTGAGAGCGTTACACCAACTGGAGACGATTTCTCGACACTTTGGGGAGAATATGATTTGGTAGAAAATGCCAACTCCTATTTTCGGACCCCAATTGTTGTAACCGGTGATGCGGGGCTGAGTAACGGGTCCTTGTCATCTTTGGTTGGCGAGCATACAACGTCCAGCACTGTATTTGATGCAGCGGCTTCTCACCCTTCAAATCCATCAGCTTCATCTCCTCCTTCACCAACACCAGCAACTGCTACATCACTTCCATCGACTGCATCTGACCATGAAGAATGTGTTCCTCTTCCACAGACCCTAGCTCATGGGAATTTGGGGAAATATTATGCTTCCCTTTTTGAAGATCCACAAAGAAGGAGGAGCGTTACTACCTCGGTCTCTACCGGATGCAACTTGCTATCCCGACGGTGGAGCTTGCTAATTATCTGAAGCCTTTGGCTTCAGACAAATACTGGGAAAATATTTAGGCACTCTTGGGATATGTTTGTTGAACAATTCCATGCACAACGCCACAACGGTACATTTTTTTCTTCCTTCATTACTTTTTCTACTTTTGTATGAATGTATTCTACGTTTTACTTCTTCTTGTTTTGTAGGCCAACTTTCTTGCTTCTGAGGGCTTTCAAAGGTTGATTCGTGAAAAGGAAGAGCTTACATCTTAATGGAATCAACCTTTGGTGGAATGAGACCAAACTGTTCTCCTCCTTTTGGCACTAGAAAGCAAAACTATTGAGGCCGTTGTTTTGGAGGCTCGCTTGCAACAAAGCGAGCAAGAAGTGGTAACCCTTAGCTAGGAAATTGGCCCGTTGAGGGTTAGATTTGATGAGGCTAAGGCCAAATGGGCTGAAGTTCAGGACGCCATTCTTGCTGCAACCGAGCGCGAGGCTACTATTGCCGAAAAAGTAACTAACTTAAAAGCAGCCTTGAACTCAAAAATCGAAGAGCTTGCTGCTGTGGGGGCGAAACACACCCATCTAGAAGAGAAGTGCAAGAAACCTATCGAGCATAATAGGCTCTTTAGTTCAATTGTTCGCGACCTTGACGTCAACCTCAAATCTGATAGGTTCACTCGGGAAAGACTTTCTGCCGAGGTTACCCAACTCAAAGAAGAACTTAAGCGCTGAACGGCTTCCCTCAATGTTGAAAACACTTACGCCATGTATCGAATGAGGAGAAAAACCTTGGCGGAGGCCAAAGCTCGTATCATCGACTTTGATGCCGAAATTGCTAAGGACTGAGAGCTTGAGTTAGCTGGTAAAAATGGACTCCCGGCGCAGTCTGATACTCCAGGTTCTTCTGGTTCCGATTCAGAGTTATCGAAAACTGAAGAGGGATCGGAAGGTGACGATGCTGAAGACTAGGGCTTGGCATATATCGGGTATAACCCATAGCCCAAACCGATAAAATACTATTGGGTTATCAATATCGGGTTATTGGGTAAATGGTTCGATAACATTTTAATGCTATTTGACTATTGGGTTATCGGTTCGGGTCTCGGTTTGCCAATTTTATTAACGGTTTAACCGATAGCCCAATAAGTTTTAACTAGATTATTATTTTACTCACTAAGTATATAAAGTCACCTTATGGTTTCATTCTCTCAATTCTCTCGGCAGTTACTTTTCATCTTCAAACCTTAATCCTTAGAGTAAGTTTTAAACTTTTCTGAATTTCTCATCTTAATTCTTCAGTTAAGATTTTTAGTTTTATACTTTAAAGAATTAATTGTTTAGATTTTTAGTTTTTCTATTTGTTTCTTTCGTTGCACTAATTCTTTAGTATTTACAAAATTAGGATTTTATTATGTTCTATTCATTATGTCCGCCCGCAGTGAGATAGTTAGTAAGATTAGATTGTTGAATGTCTTATTCCTTACTCCTACTAACTTATAACTTTATAAATTGAGACCATATTGGGATTTTCAAATGTAAATTAAAGAAAGTTTTCTTTTTTAAAGTTGGAATTTAATCCATCTTTTCTTATGAGCTAAAATTCAGTTCCTTAGAAGTATGATCACGGCTTCTATAATAAAAACATGATTTTTTTGGATATTTTTTATTCTTATCGGGTAAACCAATAACCGAACCAATAAAGATCGATAACTGATAAACCGATACCCGACAACCGATAGATATCTTATCGGTTCGGTTATCGGTTTAGCATCTTTATAAACTGACAACCGATATGCCAAACCGATAACATTCACATACCGGACCGAACCGACTGATGCCCACTCCTATTGAAGACCAAACTGAGCAAAACATCAAGCCATCAGTGGACCCACCTACTTCTCTCGGGAATGCGGACACTTCTATTCCTCCTAGTTCCGGAGGTGCTGCAGTTTAGATTTTCTTTTCTTTTTCCTATTTTGAACTTTTACCGCTTTGGCATGTTCTTGTAAATAAAGACATATTTTTGCTCAAGTATCGTTTGAGTCTTACTTTCGTTTGAATATCCATTCAAGTCTTTAATCTTTGCATTTGCTCAAGAGTTCAGCGCACGTTTTCCTATTCGCGCTTTACTATGTGTAGTCTTGAATGTGTTTTCCTCGAAGCACTTTGGTTCCAAGCATTATCCTTTTTATGTGAGGGTTTATATAAGTATTTGCGCAAGTTTACTTTTTGCGTCCTTTTCATACGTGGCTTCGGGTGTATTTTCCCTCGAAGGCATTTTTGATTCCGAGCATAGATTATTCCGGAACCAACGCTTTAACGTGGGAGTTTTTATAAGAGAGAGCCCTCTTATATTTTCGGTGCTCTTGAAGAGGACGTCTCCTGTTCATTACGATACTAACATTTGAAGTACTTGTTTAACTTTGAAATGACAAAGTTTATTCATCGTTTAGACAAGAAACAAGATAAAAACAAAAGGATTTCATTTTATTCCTTCTATTTTCAAAAAATACATAAGCATTTGCCATGCTGCAAAAGAAATTTCCATTACTTGTGGCTATCTTGTACTAGTTGTTTCTACGGGGCTGGTTGCGTAGTCCCCGGTCCCGATAATGAGTTTAGTGTCCGAATTTTTGTTCCCCGATTGACGTGGCAGTCATTGTTGTCATATCCTCATATCTACCCCAATGTTCGAATGCAAATTGGAACACTCGAAGCCTTGTACTTTCGAAGATTCCACTAATGAATTGCTAGATAATCCTCAACTTGGTAACACAACTTTACTTCCCCTCAGGAATTTATGCTATCGAGAGAAGGAATACCTAACAACCCTCTAGTATTTTTGTGCTCATGAACGGTTGGGTAACCTTTGTTCGATAGCAAACTTAACTTCCCAGTGGGAATCTGCTATCGAACCAAAGATTATCTAACTGTCCCCGAGTGTAAGCTTGCTTGTTTGCTTTGCTATCAAAGGTCTTATTACTGATGTCTTCGTAATATGCTTTCTGTTGATGCCTCGTTAAAAACCTTGCCAGAAAAACCCAATTAGGACAAAAATTGAACGAAATGAAAGCGAGTTGTATAGGTTGAAATATGATATGACACGTGGTCATCTAAAGGGAGGACACATGGAACCTAAGACGGGGATGGCCGAAGACCGAATGCAGTCATTTCGCTTGTCACCAGAAAGGATAACGTTCATAAAGGTGTGTTAAATACGCTGTAACCGATAGCATTAAATAGGGAATATTTTGCAGCATTAAGAGCGACGGTCTGTTATATAGAATTTGGCATTTATGCTCACTGTTACGTCTTCATCAATGACCCTCATAATTGACATTAAAGGATGGCACGATCCTAAGACCTCCTTCCCTAGAAATAGCTATAAATAGTGAGCTCAGTGATCATTGTAAAGGATACGAATCTTCTGGAAAAACTTATATTATAATCTATACAAAGATTAATACAATCTGACTTTCTTGCTTTTTGATCTCATCCTTGTTGTGCCTAGAAACCTTGTTCCCGGAACTGTTATATCTGTCGTTTCGTTTGTATTTCAAGGCTAAGTATTGTACATTTCTTTAATTATTGCATTATTTCAGAATCAAATTAGTTCACTTGTCTATAAACCACGTATAAATTCAACTACACCTTTTTACGGGTAAACAGTTTGGCGCCCACCGTGGGGCCTAGACAGGCATGCAATTAAATTGATCCTTGCCTTTTTTACTAACGCGATTTGATTATTTTGTCTTAGAAAATGGCAGATAGCATCGTTAACAACACACATAACACTAAAATTTGAGGGGATCAGCCTCATTTCGATGATTCAGTCGGTGACACTCGCAATGAGTGAAATGAAGCCACGCCGATGCATCACAGGCAGAACCCTTGACAGGTTCGAGAGACAACTCCCGATGATGCTAATGAGGAGCATGTCGTGGATGCAGTGAGGATCCTGTGAGAGGAACATGCAATCATTCTAGGTCATCTCACGTGGCCGGATCAGGTTATGACAGAACTGAAGCTCGTGCTATCAGGGGCTTCGGATAATGCAAATAGACGAGATCCTATTCCTCCTGGTGTTCCCACAAACCAAACGACGTAGAGATTCGACAACAACATTCCCAAGGGTGTGGTTGGCTCCGACGGGGCTCGGGGGAGTAGATCCGGTCTCAACAATAAGAGCGACTCATTCAAGAATGAACTTTTACGATTTATGAGGGAAGTACGCTTACATGGACTAAATCCCGGGCGCGCCGCCAAATTGAAAAGCGCGTACTCGAAGAAGTATACTCAATTGTCGTACAAGCCGAGCGCGGCGCCAGAACTAATCCCGAAGCGGTTCAAAATTCCTGAAAAGCCAAAGTATGTGCGAGACTTTAAACCTATAGGAGCATATTACCACCAACACAACAGCGGTAAAAGGAAATGATCTAGCTCCTCACGAAATTGAATATGTGCTGCTAAAGAAATTTTGGAGAAACTCTCACGAGGGGAGCCCTAACGTGGTATTCATTATTACCCGAGCATTCCATAGATAGCTTTCAGATGCTCACGGATTCTTTCATCAAGGCTCATGTAGGGGCCAGAAAAGTACAATCCCGGAAGGCCGACATATTCAAGATCGCACAGGGAGAATCCGAATTATTACGAGAGTTCGTTACCCGATTACAGAAAGAAATAATGTTGCTCCCAGATGTCCCCAGATGAATGGGCAGCTGAAGAATTCACCAGAGGGTTGAACCCGATAAGCTCAGACGCTTCCCGGAAGCTGAAGGAGAGCCTGCTTGAGTTCAAAGCAACAACTTAGGTAGATGTCCATAACCGGTACGAGCCAAAGATAAGGATCGAAGATGACCAGGTCGGTTCCACATCATTGGCTAAAGGACGGGAGAAGTGCAGAGCAAAATCAAAGGATGACTAAGACACAGACAGACAAACTTCGAGCGACCGATTTTTGCCTGCGAGCGGACCGAAGGCCGTGGCAGAAAACAAGTTCATCGCCGATAGAGGGACCGATAGTGATTGAAACAATACATTACTCCAAGAAAAGGATTCGATCTGGGTGGACTGCCAACACCTCCGAGAAGAGGTGGAACCACTATTGAAGAATGGTCACCTCAGAGAATTCTTGAGTGACTGAGCTAAGAACAATTATGGTCGTAATAGAGACAATGCGGAACTTGCGAAAGACGGAGAAGAACCTCCACGCCAAACGATCAATATGGGGGGGATGAGATTAACGGGGTCACCTTTTTGGCAGCAAAGAAGACGAAAGTGTCAATAACTCATAGTAAAGGACTCCGGGAAGATGATATCACTTTCACGGAGGAGGACGCAGACGAATTGCTGTTACTACACAACAACGCACTGGTAATTTCTTTAAATGTGTTAGATTCTAACATTAAATGTTTTCTGGTAGATCCAGGAAGTTCGGCTAATATCATATAATTGAGAGTATTTTAGCAAGCTAAACTCACCGGAAGAATTATGCCGACAACAAAGCTCCTCGTTGGATTCAACCTTGCGAGCGTGATGACCCGGAGAGAGATTTTGCTGCTCACAAATGCTGATGGAGTAATGAAAACAACTCTCTTAGAAGTAGTAGATGGTGACATCGGATACAACATCATCCTGGGAAGGCCATGGTTACACGAGATGAAATTTGTACCCTCACCATATCACCAATTGTTGAAGTTTCCAATACCCCAAGGAATCAAGCAGATAAGAGGTGACCAACCGGTAGCAAGGGAGATGAATACAATCTTAGTTTCCAGTAGCAAAGGGAAGGAACGCACGACATAGCAATTTTAGGAACCGGTTCCTACTCCCAAGATAGAAGTAGTTATCCCGGAAGCATAGTCGTCAGAACAATATCAGGTGCGAAGATATTTCCAAGTTCCAAAAGAGACGGACGCAACGAAGTCCACGTGGTAGAACTGGTGCAAGTTGCATTGTTCGAGGAATTCCTAGAGAGAAAATTCTATTTGGGGATAGGACTGCACCTGGAGCTCAAGTCTGATTTTATTGAATTCCTTAAATTTAATGTTGATTGTTTTGCATGGTCGCACGAGGATATGGAAAGTATCTCAATGGAAATAGCCGTGCATAAGTTGAGTTTGGATCCCAACGTACCTACGGTAAGGCAGAAGAAATTCCCTATTGCCGAGACCAGGAATAAATTCGTCAAAAAAGAGGTAACCTACCTTCTTGGGAATATCAGGAAAAAACTTCATTTATAACGAATTTCGATACATATAGTTACAAAGTAATGCCCTTCGGGTTACAAAACGCTGGAGCCACTTATCAACTCCTCATAAATAAGATATTCGAAAAGCAAATAGGAAAGACTATGGAAATTTATATAGACGATATGCTTGTTAAGTCTTTGGATACATGTGACCATCTTAAGCATTTGCAACAAACATTCGACATCCTGAGGAAGCATAACATGAAACCTAATCCCAAGAAGTGCGCGTTAGGGGTCAGTTCCGGTAAGTTTCTTGAATTTCTGGTCTCACAAAGGGGAATTGAGGTAAATCCCGACACAATCAAGACCATAGAGGATATCCCGAATCAATTGTCGAATGTAAAGGAAGTCCAAAGGCTCACATGAATATTAGCAACTTTGAGCAAGTTCATTTCCCGGTCTTCAAAAAAATGTCATCGCTTCTTCACACTGCTAAAAAAGAAGAATAATTTTGAATGGACACCAGAGTGCCAGCAGGCTCTGAGGAATCTGAAGAAGTACTTATCGAGCCCTTCATTGCTCTCAAAACCAAAAGAAGGTGAAACATTGCTAGTCTACCTCGCGGTTTATGAAGTTGCAGTAAATGCGGTTTTAGTCCAGGAGGACGAAGGTATGCAATTTCCCATTTATTAACGGGAGCAAAAACTCGCTACCCACATTTGGAAAAGCTGGCCTTAGCTCTCATAGTTGCCGCTCGGAAGCTGAGGCCCTACTTCCAATGTCATCCGATAGGGTGGTAACTACTTTCCCATTGCGGAACATCCTCCATAAACCTAAGCTCTCGGGCAGATTTGCCAAATGGGCCATCACAATGAATGAGTTCGACATAGAATACAAACCAAGGACTGCAATTAAGTAGCAAGTCTTGGCTGATTTCAGTCCGGGACTGCTGCCTCTGGAAACCAAGGAGGCAGTAATGGTGTCAAAATCGACATCGAGGGTATGGACATTATTTACGGATGGAGCTTCCAATATGAAGGGGTCTGGACTCGAAATAGTCTTAATCATGCCTTCCGGGGAAACCCTAAGGCAAGCCATCATAACGATCCCTTTAACTAACAATGAAGTAGAGTATGAAGATTTGATTGCAGGGTTCGAATTAGCTCGGGGACTTGATTCTGAGGTTATCAAAATTAAATGTGACTCGAAGCTGGTGGTAAATTAAGTTTACGGGATCTTTGATACCAAAGAAGAACGTACGCAACAATACGTTGTAAAGGTCCAGGCTCTTTTGGCGCGATTCCGGGAGTGGTCAATTACTCACATCCCTAGGGAGGATAATGCAGTAGCGGATGCATTAGCAAACTTAGGATCATATATGAAAATGAGGGATCAGAATCCGAGACGGTAGTACAATTGATGAGCTCAGTCCTAGATACGGATGGTTACTATGAGGTAAATTCGACTAGTCTGACCTGGATACGGATGGTTACTGGTGTTTCGCACCTACAATTGGTATTGCGTAGGTATGAGGGTCGCATAAGCGTTAGTGGAGTCTTAGAAGCAAGAAGAGGCTGGGTGAGGAAGACCGCAGAAGCAGATTTTTATAGCGCACCTGCGTGCGTGCAGATGCGAGATTGGAAGTGTAGGTGCAAAAATCTTCGCAGAAGCGGAATTGGATATCTGCAGGTGCGGAGGTTGCTGGGCAAGGCTATTTTCGTAGAAGCGAAGTTTTTACCGCAGAAGCGGTGGTCGCAAATGTGACGAATTGTCCGCAAATGCGGAATCACTAGGTGGGTTTTGGTTATTTCTTCATTTTGTGAGATATGGAGCTCGGAATGAGGAGATTCTTGAGGCAATTTTCACCATATGAATTGGTGTAAGTGTTATCTACTTGGTATTGGTTATATTTCATGAATCTACCTTAGTGTTTGGTAATTAGAATGTGAATTCTATAGAGGAAATTGGGGGTTTTGGCCTAAAGTTTCATAATATGAATTTTAGAATTTTGAACATTGAATTGGGGTCGGATTTGAGTGAAACTAGTATGATTGGACTTGTAATTGAATAGGTTATTGGATTTTCTAAATTTTATCAGGTTTCAAGGTTTGGGCCCGAGTTGGGCCTTCGCCGGTTTTGGGTTTTTAATTCAAGATTTGATCTATTTAGATCGGGATTGGTTCCTTTAGCATTGTTTGATGTATTTGAGTTGTTTTTGGTTAGTTATGAGTTGTTCGGAGGTCGAAATGCGTGGGATAGTATTTTGGAGCATTGCTTGGCTTGCTCAGTGTTAGAATTGGCTTGTTTGAGGTAAGTAACTCTTCTAATCTTGGAGGTGAGGGTATGAACCCTGAATATACGTCTTATGTGTTTGATTTTGAGGTGACACACATGCCGGGGACGGGCGTATGGGCGTGCACCATATAAATTGAGACTATGTTGTTCCCATGGCACTTTATAGTGGTCCTACTTTGTTGATATCCATGTTTTCACCATGTGATAAAGTAGTTCAGATGTCAATCGTGCTAGATATCATGTTTAGGCATTATGCCGATACTGTTTGATCCCATAGTGGTCGCTCCTTACTGTCATCTCACTAATTTCATTGATATTTCATACTCAGTCATATCTATGCATTCATACCATATCTCAGTCTCAGATATTATTTATTGATACATCATATCATTATTGTCAGGCTAGTTTCATGACATTGTGAGCCCGTGAGTCAGACTGGAGAGATTGATGACTGAGTGAGGCCGAGGGATTGAGTGAGAGTGACATTTTGGGATCGGGCTACACACCGTAATGTGCCTGAGGGCTATATGTATATGGATCGGGTTGCACGCCGCAATGATCCTTAGGGTTGTATATATATATATATATATATATATATATATGGGTCGGGTTGCACACCGCAAAGAGCCTTATGGCTATTTATATATTATGGGATCGTGCTGCACACCGCAGCGATATAGCACTTGGGCTGAAAGGAGGCCCTCCAGAGTCTGTACACCCCCAGTGAGCGCAGTCGACTATATATATGGATCGGGCTGCACGTCGCAATGGGTTTTGTATAGCGCTGAGTGATTGAATGTCCTGAGCATAGTGAGAGAGAATGCGAGACAGGGAGATTGAGTACTCTGAGAGTGTGAGTACATTAGCTCATCATCGAGATGCATTGCATTTGACATGCGTACTTATGATACATGCATAGAGATGCATTTCCTTCAGCTACCCAGTTTGGGGACATTTATGATTTTACCTGTATCTTGACATGTAGGCATAGAGAAGTACTTTCCTCATGCTATTAGGAAATGAAACATCTTACTTATTCTTTAATGGATTTTGGTAATAATCACAGTTTTCAAACTTACTCGTATTTTGGCTTTTTTCGGTAAAAGATTTGGGTTTTCACTGAGATACTTGAAAAGAAATGCCTATTTTTCTGGAATTGTTATCGAACTGTGCCTTTTTTCTCTGACATACTCTTTTGTTACTTGTACTATGTTGTTATGATTAGTTGTGTAATATTGGTATTGGACCCGACCTTTCTGTTAGCTCGTCACTACTTTCAACCTAAGGTTTGGTTTGTTACTTATTGAGTACATGGAGTCGGTTGTACTTATACTATACTTCTGCACCTTGCATGCAGATATTGGCTGCTGATGTTGCTGTGTTCGATGGTATCTGGATTTGAAGATGTACCTGCATCCAGGTTGTAGCTGTCTCTTGTTCGTGGCAGCCTTAGATCTATAAAACTCTATTCATGTACTTTTCAAACAGACGATGTATTTGTTTCATTTCCGCTTTGTAAACTCTATTCTTAGAAGCTCATGATTTGTACTACCACCTCTTGGGGAATGTATTAGATTCATATATTTATTTACTTAATTGCTTTATTAATTGTTATTGAAATTGGTTAGTGGTTAATTGACTTACCTAGCGGGTTGGGTTAGGTGTCATCACGACTATTCGGATTTTGGGTCGTGACAAGGTGGTATCAGAACTCTGGGTTCATAGGTTCTATAAGGCATGAGCAAGTGTCTAGTAAAATCTTGCGGATCGGTATGATGACGTCCATACCTATCTTCGAGAGGCTACAGGGCATTTAGGATATACTTCCTATCTTTCTTTCTTTATCGTGCGGCATTTTTTTAGGTCAAAACGTAACTCTTTGAATTCCTTCCACGCATTCGTATGCGCACTCGGTATCAGTTGTGCATTTGCCGGCTTGTGATTCTATGAATGGGGTGCAAGATGTTATTTCAGTATGCTGATGATGGGTCAGTCTGAAGGACTTGAGGCCGGGTTTTTACAGTGGCTTGAGCATAGAGATGTTGATTATGTGAGCATGTGCTTTTGGATATATATGTCTGGTAGTGTCCCTATTAATGAAATTTGTGGTTGGATGGCACGTGATGAGTATGATGTGACTGCGAGATATGTTCATATAGTTTGAATGTGATGAGAAGAGTTCACTTGAGAGGTAGCAAGGACTATTGGGTGTTTGATTTCTGTCTTGATATGGCGTATGGTCTCGAGTTATGGGTGTATTGAGGGATCTCTCATGTTGTTTAGTTGTGGAGTGAAGTAGATTCTCATGTCTTATTTATGAGTTCAGAATCAAGAAGATTAAGTGATTACATAGTAGCCGTGACTGTGGAAGGGTATAGAGAGATGTCAGTTTGAGGTAGAGCAGGTGGGAAATCTCCTGCGAGGTGTCCTCAGGCTGTGTGGTCCTTATGATGTTTTGTAGAGAGTTCTCTTTTACCAGTAAATGATATATGTTGCAATTAGAGTTTGGATCGCTTGTGGAAGTTGGCTTGTTTATTACAAGGGTGAATGCGGGATTTGCAGATAATGTGAAGTATTAGATGGTTTGCAATACAGGAGCTCAGGAAGGATTTGGTTGAATCTCACTGCGGTATTATGGAAGTAATAGAGTATGGGTATTGTGAATTATGGAGTGTTTTAATCTATGGCTTTGAGCCAAGTGGGGGAGTCTTCTATCGACGAGTTGATTGCACGATTATGTGTTGTATTGGTTTCGGTTTGACGTATACTGGTGAATCAGCTATGACTGCAGGGGTTGAGATTGAGGATGACTCCAGTAAGGGAATTTCTGGATACGGGTTTTATTACACTCTATGGGTATATGGGAATTATGGAATGATTGAGTGGTTAGTTGTGAAAGATGCAGTGTGCATGGAGTAGGAATTTGCTTGGTCGTGTTAAGGTGGGGTTACTCCTTTGGGTGTTGTCGTGCTAATGGGGCACAAGATGTTTGGCCCATTTGGGGCGGTGAAATTGAGATTTGAGCAGAGTGGATGACTCTTGAGAATGATTCTAATGGATTCAAAAATTATATGTAGTGATTTGGAATTTTCAAGATTGGTATATGGCTAGAAACTAAGAGTTACATTGGACGGTGTCGATACTTGTGGAATTTTTATATCATTTTGGATTATGCATTCTAGTATCAAGAAGGTAAAGGAAACAATTTTAGGATCACATAAGGTCTCTTTAGAGTGGGTGTCGTGGTTGTGGTGCTTAATGAGAGAAGTCAGCGGCTTATGGGCCTTAGGGCGTTGTGGTTTTATACTAGGGTCTCTTTTGTGGTGAATTTTAGTTTAGGATCGTGGTGTTCTAGCAAGGAGAAGTATCAATTTGAAGGCAATTTGGAAAGGACTTGGAGAAATAGGACAGCTTGGTAGTAGGTTCGGTTAGCATAGTAATGGGTATGATCGGTTCTTTGGGTACTTATGATGTGGCTAGTCTCTACAGGTGTTTCGTGGTAATGTTCCTGGGTTTTGGCGACCTGCGTGGCTGGGTTGAGTTAGAGAGATTCGGTTCTGATAGCTTGGTTATGTGCAATTGGGCTTCGAAGGGTTCTCAATGGTTTCTACCACGGTTCGAGGAGTATATTTCCTACTGCGTGAAGAGCATGTGGTGTATAGTGATTTTCTCCTGGGTGAGATCAAATGGAAGGTTTCTGACTGAACGGGTATGTATTCTGCTTGCGACTCAGAGTTGATTATGAGATTCTCGTACTTTCATATGATGGCATAATAAGGGTGGTGTGTTGTGTAGGATTGAGATCTGCATGTGCAAGGTCACGATTTGATATTGAAAGGAAGATCCTGAATTCTTAGGCATCATAGACGGTTTCAGATGACTAGGTGAATGATATTACTTTTTGATATTGCTTGAGGAGAGTGTACATTTCAGGAGGCGCACTGTGTTTTAATTTATGGATACTTCATTGGTATTGTGGCACTCTTCTAGTTAATCGACTGCTGATATTCAAATTTTTCTATGTGGAACGGAAGAATTTTAGAAGTATTCCTCATGGGATGATCGTGTATGAGAGATGTATTAGACATTCGGGCGGTGGAGATGGAATCAGAAATGGTGATTGATGTGTTCTATGGATTTGGAGGCTGAGAGTTCTCAGGAGCAGACTGTTTCATGGTTGTGGACTGTGAAGTCGTGGCCGAAGCTAGCCAGATGATAGTATGTGTTATGATTCAGTCAATTGTAGGCTTTCAGAGGTTTATCTATCTATCTGTGGGTTACTAAAGCTGATTTGGGAGTCCATCGGTAGGCCCAATTAGGATGTGTATTCTACACCGAGCCGGATTGGTTAGCTCTATACTGTTATTGTTGAGGGATATGCCATTCGGTTATTGTTGAGCTTATTCGTGTTCTGAGATGATATGTGAGTTACTCTTTTATGCTATGGGGGGCTGTCATTCATTGGTTGTATGCACCTATGGTGCAGTTCTATTGGGGTCTTATAGTGGAATTTGCGCGAGATGGGTATTTGGGTGATGCATGAGTGGTTGTGCATTGGTTATGTTCTTTTGGGTTTGTGTAGCATTGTGTCATTTTCTTCTTCATGGCTATGGTAATGCACTTTGAGTACTTGATGTCGGATTGCGCGTGGTTATTGATTTTGAGCATGGTGGCTTAGGTATTTCATATGGATCAGTGTTTGGATGGGGTCGCACATTGCGACAGAGTTATGTTGAGATATGATCCTTGGTGTTAGATTCATTATGGTTCTACGGTGTGTGATGGGTTCTTAGCATTGCGTTGGGGTGGTACCCGTCGAGCTTGCGGGACGGTTCTCTTATTTGAGACATTTTTGTGATTGAGAACATCTGGAATGTTGCTCATTGGTGCACGAATTGCACGGGTTGTGGCTTTAGATAGTATTGGTGTGGCATGTTAGTACAGTAGCTGGTATTTGATAATATGAAGTCGTCAGATCTAGGATGGGTACTATCAGATTTGATTGTGGCATATTTGGAAGGATAGTATCGAAAGTCGGCTTAGAAATTGCTATGGTTCTTGTCGAAGGAGAGGGAACTCCACGACTAGTGGATTTGATGAATGGTTATGAGTTTCTGCGTGTTTCTTTCATCATCGGTAGTGTACGAAGGTTTTAGAATGGAGTCTTGTTGGATATGAGATTTATTATCGGCATTGGGTTGTTTTGTGCAGCTACTGTGATTAGAAATTATTGCTTCGAGCATTTGAGCTATGTGGTATTTGAGTTATGGTTATGGATTTTGGTACAGCTTGTTCAGACTTATGCAGTGTGTAGATGCAAAATTCTGACCTTATAGAAATTCCGGATGTTGGAAATTGGATTCTAAAGCTTATGGGCTAAGGTGGGAGTAATGATCTTCGGTTATGTTGTGTTGTTAGGTATATGGAATAGGGTGACGTGGGATCAACCCCGGGTACGTGCATGGTAAGGTTATACGATGGTTTAATGGTTTTGGGACTAACTCTTGGCATGTTCGAGGACAAACGAATGTTTAAGTGGGGAAGAATGTAATGACCCGACCAGTCGTTTTGAGCTTTTGCACTTCGCTCGATAGTTTACAGGCATGAGTAGCTTCGTATGATGTATTTTGACTTGTGTGAATCATCGGTTTTGGCTTTCAGGTTATTCGAGAAAGATTTGGAAGAATGATTCTCAACTAGGGAGCTTTAAATTTGAAAGAGTTGACCAAGTTTGACTTTTTAGCATTTGACCTTAGATTAGAATTTTGATGGTTCTGGTAGCTCCGTTGGGGGATTTTGGACTTAGGAGCGCGTCCGGATTGTGATTTGGAGGTCCGTAGTGGAATTTGGCTTGAATTGGCAAAAGTTAGATTTTTGGAAAGTTTGACCAGGAGTGGAGTTTTTGATGTCGCGGTCAGATTCCGATTTCGGAATTTGGAGCAGGTCCGTAATGTCGAATGTGACTTGTGTGCAAACTTTAAGGTCAATCGGACGTGATTTGATAGGTTTCGACATCGGTTGTGGACGTTTGAAGTTTCAAAGTTCATTGATTTCGAGTTGAGGTATGATTCGTCGTTTTGATGTTGTTATGTGTGATTTGAGGCATCGAGTAGATCCGCGTTATGTTATTGGACTTATTAATATATTCGGACAGGGTCCCGAGTGGCTCAAGTGAATTTCGGACGAGGTTCGGACCATTTCAATGCATTTTGGATTTTTGCTAAGCTGCTCATTCTGTTGTTCTGCACCTGCGACTGGTATTGCGTAGGTGCGATGGTCCTAGAAGCGTTAGTAGAGTCGCAGAAGCGAGAAGAGGCTGGGTAAGGAAGACCACAAAAGCAGATTTTTGTAGCGCACCTGCGTGCGCGCAGATGCGAGATTGGAAGCGCAGGTGCGAAAATCTTTGCAGAAGCAGTGGTCACAGATGCGACGAATTGTCCGCAAATGCAGAATCGCTGGGGTGGAAGCTATATTATCGAGGGTTTCGGTTCTTTCTACATTTTGGGAGCTATGGAGCTCGGATTGAGGCGATTCTTGAGGCAATTTTCACCATATGAATTGGGGTAAGTGTTCTCCACTTAGTTTTGGTTATATTTCATGAATCTACCTTAGTTTTTGGTAATTGGATTGTGAATTTAATAGAGGAAATTGGGGTTTTGGCCTAAAGTTTCATAATATGAATATTTGCGTTTTGAACATCGAATTGGGGTCGTATTTGAGTGAAATTAGTATGGTTGGACTCGTAATTGAATGGATTGTTGGATTTTGTAAATTTTGTCGAGTTCTGAAGTGCGGGCCCGAGTTGGGCTTTTGGTCGGTTTGGGGCTTTTGATTCAAGATTTGATCTTTTTCGATCGGAGTTGGTTCCTTTAGAATTGTTTGATGTATTTGAATAGTTTTTGGTTAGTTTTGAGCCGTTTGGAGGTCGGAACGCATGGGATGGCATTTTGGAGCATCGCTTGGCTTGCTCGGTGTTGGAATTAGTTTGTTCGAGGTAAGTAACTCTTCTAATCTTGGAGCTGAGGGTATGAACCCAAAATATACATGTTATGTGTTTGATTCTGAGGTGACGCATATGATAGGTGACGGGCGTATGGGCGTGCACCATGTAAATTGCGACTTTGTTGTTCCCATGGCACTGTATAGTGGTCCTACTTTATTGATATCCATATTTTGACCATGTGATAAAGTAGTTAAGCTTTCAATCATGCTAGATATCATGTTTAGGCATTATGCCGATACTGTTTGGACCCATAGTGGTCATTCCTTACTGTCATCTCACTGATTTTATTGATATTTCATACTCAGTCATATCCATGCATTCATACCATATCTCAGTTTCAGATATTATTTATTGATACATCATATCATTGTTGTCGGGCTAGTTTCATGACATTGTGAGCCAGTGAGTGAGACTGGAGAGATTGATGACTGAGTGAGGCCGAGAGCCTGAGTGAGAGTGACATTTTGGGATCGGGCTGCACGCCTCAACGAGCCTGAGGGATGTAGGTATATGGATTGGGTTGCATACCGCAATGAGCCCTAGGGCTATCGGGTTGTACGCTGCAACGAGCCTTATGGCTATTTATATATTATGGGATCGCGCTTCACACCGCAACGATATAGCGTTTGGGCTGAAAGGAACCCCTCCGGAGTCTGCACACCCCCAGTGAGCGCAATCGACTATATATATGGATCAGGCTGCACGCCGCAGCGGGTTTTGTATAGCGCTGAGTGACTGAGTGTCCTGAGCATAGTGAGAGAGAATGTGAGAGAATGATATTGAGTACTCTGAGAGTGTGAGTACATGAGCTCATCATCGAGAAGCATTGCATTTGACATGGGTTCTTATGATACATGCATAGAGGTGCATTTCCTTCTACTACCCAGTTTAGGGACATTTATGATTTTACCTGTGTCTTGACATGTAGGCATAGAGAAGTACTTTCCTCATGCTATCTAGAAATGAAACATCTTACTTATTATTGAAAGGATTTTGGGAATAATCACAGTTTTCAAACTTACTCGTATTTTGGCTTTTTTCGGTAAAAGATTTGGGTTTTCACTGAGATACTTGAAAAGAAATGCCTATTTTTCTGGAACTGTTAACGAACTGAGCCTTTTATCTCTGACATACTCTTTTGTTACTTATACTATGCTATTATGAACAGTTGTGTAATATTGGTGTTGGACCCGACCTTTCTGTTAGCTCGTCACTACTTTCAACCTAAGGTTAGGTCTGTTACTTATTAAGTACATGGGGTCGATTGTACTCATACTACACTTCTGTACCTTGCGTATAGATATTGGTTGTTGATGTTGCTCTATTCGATGGCAGCTGGATTTGAAGATGTACCTGCATTCCGGTTGTAGCTGCCTCTTATTTTGGGTCGTGACAGTGACGTTGACTATGCCAGGTCTACCGCGGTTAGAGTGGAGAGGTACTTTAGATTTTGTTCATAGCAGGGTTATTTCATTTCTAAAGGCTCCACGGATGGTTGAGAAGGGGTGTGATGCGTATCTGGCATATGTGAGAGATGCCAGTGTTGATACTCCTACCATTAAGTCAGTTTCGGTAGTGAGGGATTATCCAGATGTATTCCCGGCGGTCTTCCGGGCATGCCGCCTGACTGAGATATTGACTATGGTATTGATTTGTTACCGGGCACTCATCCCATTTCTATTCCACCTTATTGTATGGCCCCAACAAAGTCGAGAAAGTTAAAGGAATAGTTGCAGGAGTTGCTTGATAAGGGCTTCATTCGGCCTAGTGTGTCTCCTTGGGGGTACTCCAGTTTTATTTGTTAAAAAGAAGGATGGTTCTATGCGAATGTGTATTGATTATCTCTAGTTGAACAAGGTTACATTGAAGAACGGATATCCATTGCCACATATTGATGACGTATTTGATCAGCTTCAGGGTGCCAGAGTTTTCTCTAAGATCGACTTGCATTCAGGCTATCATCAGTTGAAGATTCGGGAGCCAAATATCCCAAAGACTGCCTTCAGGACTCGGTATGGACATTACGAGCTCCTTGTGATGTCTTTTGGGCTAATCAACACCTCAGCATCATTCATGCACTTGATGAACAGTGTATTTTAGCTCTATCTTGACTCGTTCATCATTGTGTTTATTGACGACATTTTGGTGTACTCCCGGAGCCGAGAGGATCATGAGCAGCACCTGAGGACTGTGCTTCAGACCTTGAGAGAAAAGAAGTTATATGCAAATTTTTCGAAGTGTGAATTCTAGCTAGATTCAGTGGCATGTTTGGGTCATGTAGTGTCAAGTGAGGGGATCAAGGTAGATCCGAAGAAGATTGAAGCTGTGCAGAGTTGGCCCATACTATTATCAGCTACGGAGATTCGGAGTTTTCTTGGTTTGGCGGGGTATTACCGTCGATTCGTGGAGGGTTTCTTATCTATTGCAACACCTATGACTAGATTGACCTAGAAGGGTGCTCCGTTCAGGTGGACCGAGGAGTGTGAGGAGAGCTTTCAAAAGCTCAAGTCTACTTTGACTACAGTCCCAGTATTGGTATTGCCTACAGGTTCGGGGGTCTTATACTGTGTATTATGATACATCACTCATTGGTCTCGATGCGGTGTTGATGTAGGATGGTAGGGTGATTGCCTACGCATCTAGACAGCTGAAGGTGAATGAGAAGAACTATCATGTCCACGACCTCGAGCTAGCAGCTATTGTTCATGCCTTGAAGATCTGGCGGCACTATTTGTACGTTGTCCTTTGTGAGGTCTACACCGATCACTGAAGTCTACAACATCTGTCCAAACAAAAAGATCTTAACTTGTGACAACGGAGGTGGTTAGAGTTGATTAAGGACTATGATATCACCATTCTATATAATCCAGGGAAGGCCAATGTGGTAGGCGATGCCTTGAGTCCCAAGGTAAAGAGTGTGAGCAGCTTAGCATATCTACCGGTAGTATAGAGGCCATTAGCCTTGGATGTTCAGGCCTTGGCCAACCAGTTTGTTAGAATGGATGTTTCTGAACCAAGCCAAGTATTGACTTGTGTGGTTTCTCGGTCTTCCCTTTATGATCGTATTATAGAGCGTCAGTATGACGACCCCTATCTGCTTGTGCTCAAGGATAAAGTTCAGCACGGCGATGCCAAGGAGGTCTCTATTGGAGAAGAAGGTGTATTACGGATACAAGGCAGGCTATGTGTGCCCAATGTAGATGGCTTGCGAGAGTTGATTTTCCAGGAGGCTCACAGTTCGCCGTACTCCATTCATCCAGGTGCTGTGAAGATGTATCAGGACCTGAGGAAGCATTATTGGTAGAGTAGAATAAAGAAGCACATAGTGGAGTATGTATCTCGGTGCCTAAATTGGTAGTAGGTGAAGTATGAGCATCAACGGCCAGGTGGATTACTTCAAAAGCTAGAGATTCCAGAGTGGAAATGGGAGCGGATTACTATAGATTTTGTTGTTGGGCTCCCACGGACTCAGAGGAAGTTCGATGCCGTTTGGGTTATTATGGATAGATTGATCAACTCAACTCATTTCATTCCAGTGGTGACTATTTACTCTTCAGAGCAGCTGGCTCAGGTTTACATTCGAGAGATTGTGAGGCTTCTTGGTGTACCGGTATCTATCATCTCGAACCGGGGTACGCAGTTTACATCGCAGTTCTGGAGAGTCGTGCAGCATGAGTTGGGTACTTGGGCAGAGTTGAATATAGCATTTCACCCTCAGACAGACGGATAGTCCGAGCGCACTATTCAAATATTAGAGGATATGCTTCGTGCGTGTGTGATGCAGTTTGGGGGTTCTTGGGAACAATTCTTGCCTCTTGCGGAGTTTGCCTACAACAAAAGTTATCAGTCGAGCATTCAGATATCCCCATATAAGGCTTTGTATGTGTCATTCCCCAACCTCGGGAAGCGTGACCGGCACCCAACCGAGTGAATCTGGCCGAGCAAGCCTAATAGATACTTTCTACCCAAATAACACATGATCAAGAAAAGACATGATTTCATTAATTATACAGTAGGAGTCTCATTCATACAATCCTAAATCATTTCATTAGCCATTTTGCTTTTAAGTCCCAAAATACACATTTCTTATAGTTCAAGTGGAACAAATGATCAAACACAACATGACTTGTTTAACATTTCCAACACCCATATACAACCCACATAGTGTCTACGGAGCCTCTAAAGATACAAAAGAGAGTAAAGATGGTGTCGGCAACAAGGCCCCGATGATACCTCAAAAGTGACCATAACATAAACAAAAGGTACAATACATGACCCCAGAATGAAATGGGGCTCACCAAGTCTGCTCAGAAGAGGATGCAACACTATCTGTGATCCGCAATGTCTGCTATGTAACCATTTGTATCCATTTAAAGATACAGTGCCTCTGAAGAAAGGGACGTTAGTACCGTCGAATAGCACTAGTATGTATAGCTAAACACCAACTCAATAGAATGAATAATAATAATAAAAGAGAAACAGTCAAGAATAAAATAATATTAAAACAACAAGTTAAAGATCATATACGTTTTCCAAGTCAATTTTCATATTATTAGATCGGGTGATCTTTAGTACCGATATTCCATAATTTACAATACCTCTGTATTCTTCCACGGAGTCTGATCTCGGCTAGGCCGTCTTATTTGAGATATTACATCAATTGCATTATAACATTCCAGCACAGTACCACCATGTGTGCGGCATGGCGTCCGATCACGGATCGATCGGCTAGGCCATCTCATTTGAGCCATTACCACAATTGTATCCACAATACCACCGTGTTCTTATACAGAGTCCGATCTCGGCCCGATCGGCTAGGGCGTCTCATTTGAGACATTACCACAATTTCGTTAGTCAATCATCTCACATCATACTTCGTAACAATTACAAAGTCATTCTTGGCACTTGGCCATAGTCCATAGTTCCAGACCCCTTTTTGCACATTTAATATCATTATCAACAACAATAAGTCTTCCCGTTCAAGACATTAATTTCACATATGAGCAATTTAGCAATCTTAGGCACATAGAAGCTTTTCATACCATTTGGCACAACAACCTTTATTTCGATCTTGACAGGAAGTCTTAATATTTCTAACACATATTCCACATTTTTTAACACATCCTCAATAACAAGATAACATGATGAAGCGTTTAGAATAAATATTGAACTTACATCCTTCAACACAAACACGTTAGAAATCGCCAATTCTATAATGATCAAGGGCTTACCCTAAATACATGCTCACCGTGGGGTTCGATTCTAAGAAGAAGGGGGTTTAGCCAACATACCTTAATTGATCTCCTTAAAACTCTAAGATGTTCCGGAATATTAGCGACTTCAATCTATTTTAGCAATATAACAAAAGGGAACCCAAATTAGGAAGATGAACATGATTTTAGCTCATTTGAGCATATTATCAAACACTAGGTGTGTATCAATGTTTTAAGCCCCTCTTTGTGGAAGATTCCATCTTTTCCCAACCCATTGTCTATCAGTTTTAGCTCACAAACTTCCTACATACCTTAGTAACACATGCATGCAAAGTAAGCACACCTATCCTCATCCCTATGAATTAGCTTACTAATGGCCCATTCTAGTTACATTTTGAAATTAAGAGTTTGTGTGATAGAATCTTACCTCTTAGGAAGAAGACTTAGGTGTCTCTGTTGATAATCTACAAGATTTTAAGTGAGAATTGAAGAACAATGTGATGAAGATCACTTTTCCCACTAGGACCTTCTCTCTCACTCTAAAATTATCAGAAAATAGGATCAAAATGGCCCATGGGGTGTGTTTTAACAAAATAGGATCGGGTTTTAAAAAATCCAAAAATGAAGCTCCGGAACAAGGTCTGCGATCGCATATGCGATCACATAATCAATATGCGGACTGCATAATTGCTGACCAAAATGACCAAAAAGATTGTCTGTGTCTGCGGTCACTATGAGGCCCGCATAACGGTTTTGCGGTCGCATAATGCACCGCAGAATAGTTATGCGGTCGCATAGTCGACCGCATAATTGCTTCCAGACTAACCCTCACCTGTCTCGCTCTGCGGCTATTATGCGGTCCGCAGAGTGATTCTGCGGTCGCATAATGAACCGCAGATACGTATTTTCCGGCCAAAATTTTTTTCTTTACTTTCCAGTGCATTGTTCAACCCAAAAAGTCTGAACCGTTCTATAATACACAACACGTAAAACCAATTTGGCACCACGAAACATTATTATATTTTTTTTCTTTTGCAAAGTTTTATGGGGCCTTACATTCTCCCCCACTTAGGATCATTCGTCCTCGAATGAGGATAAAAATTTGTTATTAGCATCTTATGCAACTCAATTTTTCATACCACACACCAGCAACCCCAAATTTGACTAACTCCCTAAATTTCAAAAAATATTTGCTAGAGTTTCCTTTGTAGCTAGGCCTATTCACTTGTCAGAGATCCCTAGAATAACATCCTAACAGCATATACATAATCCAACGATGTAACATAACTCATACAACACCAACCGTGGCCTCATGTAAACAATATATAATCAAGAGGAACACCTTTACATTAACTGAATAAATGATATAAAGTTCATAGACGACAAGTTCGTAAAAGGATTATACAGCTATTCAAATAAGTAAGGATACTTCTTCTTCATCTCTTCCTCGGCCTCCCACGTGGCCTCTTCAACCTGTTGGTTTCTCCATAACACTTCCACGGAGGCAATTTCTTTATTTCTCAACTTTCGGACTTGCCTATCAAGAATGGCAACTGGAATCTCTTCATATGACAATTCTTCATTAACCTCAATGATCTCAACCGGAACAATGAGTATCGGATCTCCAACTACTTTCTTCAACATAGACACATGAAACATCGGGTGTACTAATGACATCTCAGGTAGTAGCTCAAGCTTCTACTCCACCTCACCAATCCTCTGAATGATTTTGTACGGCCCTACATACCTCGGACTCAATTTCCCCCTTTTCCCAAATTACATAATATCCTTCATGGGGGGAACCTTCAAGAATACCCAATCATGTTCTTTGAACTGTAAGTCTCTGCGACGAACATCTGAATAGGATTTTTGACTGTTCTGAGCAGTTTTCAACCACTCCTTTTTTATCTTAACATTTTCCATAGCCTGATGTACAAGGTCTGGCTCTATCAACTCTGCTTCCCCAATCTCGAACCACCCAATGGGAGATCTACATCTCCTACCATATAATGCCTCAAATGGTGCCATCTGGATAATTGCGTAGAAGCTGTTGTTATAAGCAAACTCTATTAGTGGAAAATGATCATCCCAGCTACCCTTGAAATCAAGAACACAAGCACGCAACATGTCCTCAAGCGTCTGAATAGTCCGCTCTGCTTGCCCGTCGGTCTGTGGATGGTAAGTTGTACTAAGATTCACATGATTACCCAAACCTTGCTGAACTGTCCTCCAAAAATTGGCCATGAACTGAGCCCCTCGATCGGAAATGATAGAAACTGGAGTACCATGTAGCCTTACTATTTCCTCGATATACAACTGAGCATACTATTCCGCCGTGTCGGTAGATTTAACTGGCAAGAAGTGTGCTAATTTTGTGAGTTGGTCCACAATCACCCAAATTGAGTCAAACTTGCGCGGAGTTCGTGGTAATCCGACCACAAAATCCATATTAATCATCTCCAAGTTCCACATTGGAATTTCTATGTCTTGTGCCAACCCACCAGACTGTTGACGTTCGACCTTCACTTGTTGACAGTTCGGACACCTTGACGTAAAGTCCGCCACATTCCTTTTCATGTCATTCCACCAATAGACTTCCTTGAGGTCGTGATACATCTTCGTAGAACCTGGATGCATGGAATACCTAGAAGCGTGAGCTTCGGTCATGATTCTTTCTCGGCGACCATCTATATTCAGAACACATAGTCGCCCTTGGTACCTTAGTGTACCATCATCCATGCTAAGAGCAAAATCCGTAGTCTTATATTTTTGAATCCCCTCCTTCAATTGCACCAAAAATGAATCATTGTATTGCTTCTCTTTGACTTTCACAACAAGCGATGATTCGGCCCTATTTTACATAATTACCCCTCCTTCATTAGAGACCATAAGACGAACTCCCAAACTAGCCAATCGATAGACTTCCTTGGCGAATGGCCTTTGATATACCTCCAAGTGTGCTAAACTAACCATAGATGTCTGCCTAAGAGCATCCGCCACAATATTGGCTTTCCTAGGGTGATATAGAATATCGATGTCGTAATCCTTGAGTAACTCAAGCCATCTTCTCTGCCTCATATTCAGTTCCTTTTATTTGAAAATATATTGAAGACTCTTGTGGTCCGTGAATACATCCACATGGACCCCATACAAATAGTGACACTAAATTTTCAATGCAAAAACCACCGCCGCAAGTTCTAAGTCATGTGTTGGATAATGCTTTTCATGATTCTTGAGTTGCGTAGAAGCATATGCTATAACTTTGCTGTGTTGCATTAACACACACCCAAGCCCAATCCTTGAAGCATCACAATATGCCACAAATTCATCTGTACCCGCTGGCAAGGTCAACACCGGCGTTGTAGTCAACCTCGATTTCAACTCCTGGAAGCTCCTTTCACAAGCATCGGACTATTGAAACTTAACTATTTTCTGAGTCAATTTAGTCAACGGAGAGGCAAGAGTAGAGAACCCCTCCACAAGCTTCCTGTAATACCCTGCTAAGACCAAGAAACTGTGAATCTCGGTGGGCGTTGTAGGTCTAGGACAATTTTTTACTGCTGAAATCTTTTGAGGATCAACCTTGATTCCTTCTCTAGAGACAATGTGACCCAAGAATGTGACAGATTCGAGCCAAAATTCACACTTTGAAAATTTCGCATACAATTGGTGCTGATTAAGAGTCTTCAACACTGCCCTGAGATGATCGGCATGGTCCTCCCGACCTTGCGAATACACAAGAATATCGTCAATGAACACTATCACAAAGCAGTCGAGAAAAGTCTTGAAAACCCGATTCATAAAATCCATGAAAGCTGCCGGGGCATTTGTTAGCCCAAAAGACATAACCAGAAATTCGAAATGCCCATACCGGGTCCTAAAAACTATTTTCGGAATATTCTGCTCCCTGATCTTCAATTGGTGATACCCGGATCGTAAATCAATTTGGAGAAGTGACCATAATGCGATACCTCAAAAGTGACCATAATATAAACAAAAGGTATAATACATGACCCCAGAATGAAATGGGGCTCATCAAGTCCGCTGAGAAGAGAATGCAACACTATCTACTATGCGCACTGTCTGCTATGTAACCACCTGCATCCATTTAAATATGCAGTGCCCCCAGCAAAAGGGACGTTAGTACCGTCGAATAGCACTAGTATGTATAGCTAAACACCAATTCAATAGAATGAATAATAATAATATAAGAGAAACAGTCAAGAATCAAATAATATTAAAAGACCAAGTTAAGGATCATATACGTTTTCCAAGTCAATTTCAATATTATCAGATTGGGTGATCTTTAGTACTGATATTCCATAATTCACAATACCTCTGTATTCTTCCACGGAGTCTGATCTCGACCCGATCGTCTAGGCCGTCTCATTTGAGACATTACCTCAATTTTATTATAACTTTCCAGTACAGTACCACCATGTGTGCGGCATGGCGTCCGATCACGGCCCGATCGACTAGGCCATCTCATTTAAGCTATTACCACAATTTCATCCACAATACCACCGTGTTCTTACACAGAGTCCGATCTCGGCCTGATCGGTTAGGTTGTCTCATTTGAGACATTACCATAATTTCGTTAGTCAATCAGCTCACACCGTACTTCTTAACAATTACAAAGTCATTCTTGGCACTTGGCCATAGTCCATAGTTCCAGACCCCTTTTTCCATATTCAATATCATTATCAATAACACTAAGGCTTCCCGTTCAAGACATTAAATTCACATATGAGCAATTTAGGAATCTTATGCACATAGAGGCTTTTCATACCATTTGGCACAACAACCTTTATTTCGATCTTGACAGGAAGCCTTAATATTTCTAACACATATTCCACATTTTTGAACACATCCTCAATAACAAGATAACATGATGAAGCATTTAGAATAAATATTGAACTTACATCCTTAAACACAAATACATTAGAAATCTCCAATTCTATAATGATCAAGGGCTTACTCCAAATACATGCTCACCGTGGGGTTCGATTCTAAGAATATGGGGGTTTAGCCAACATACCTTAGTTGAGCTCCTTAAAATTCTAAGATGTTCCGGAATATTAGCCACTTCAATCTATTTTAGCAATATAACAAAATTGAAATAAAATTAGGAAGATGAACATGGTTTTAGCTCATTTGAGCATATTATCAAGTACTAGGTATGTATCAATGTTTTAAGCCCCTCTTTATGGAAGATTCCATCTTTTCCCAACCCATTCTTTATCAATTTTAGCTCACAAACTTCCCACATATCTTAGGAACACATGCATGCAAAGTAAGCACTCCCATCCCCATGAATTACCTCATTAATGGCCTATTCTAGTTACATTTTGAAATTACGAGTTTGGGTGATAGAGTCTTACCACTTAGGAAGAAGAACTAGGTGCCTCTCTTGATAATCTTCAATATTTTAAGTGAGAACTAAAGAACAATGTGATGAAGATCACTTCTCCCACTAGGACCCTCTCTCTCACTCTAAAATTATCAGAAAATATAATTAAAATGGCCCATGGGGTATGTTTTAACGAAATAGGGTGGGGTTTAAAAATACCAAAAATGAAGCTTTGCAACAAGGTCTGCGATCGCATAATCGATATGTGGACCGCATATCGGTCGCATAATTGCTGACCAAAATTATTGTTTCTGTCTGCGGTCACTATGCGGCCCACATAACGATTTTGCGGTCGTATAATGCACTGTAGAATAGTTATGTGGTCGCATAGTCGACTGCATAATTGCTTCCAGACTTACCGTCACCTGCCTCACTCTACGGCTATTATGCGGTTTGCAAAGTTATTCTTTGGTCGCATAACGGACCGCAAATACGTATTTTCCGGCCAAAAATTTTTCCTTTACTTTTCAGTGCATTGTACAATCCAAAATGTACGAACCATTATTATAATACACAACACGTAAAACCAATTCGGCACCAAGAAATATTGTTTTATTTTATTTTCTTTTGCACAATTTTACGAGGCCTTACAGTATGGTAGGCAGTGCCAGTCTCCGGTGGGTTGGTTTGAGCCGTATAAGGCTAGGCTATTGGGTACAGACTTGGTTCAGGATGCTTTGGAAAAGGATAAATTGATTCAGGATCGACTTCGTACAGCCCAATCCAGACAGAAGAGTTATGCGGATCGGAAGGTTCGCGACGTTACATTCATGGTTGGGGAGCGGGTCTTGCTCCGTGTTTCTCCCATGAAGGGTGTTATAAGGTTCGGGAAGAAGGACAAGCTGAGCCCTAGGTATATCAGACCTTTTGAGATTCTTGAGAGGGTTGGAGAGGTGGTCTATAGACTTGTACTACCACCTAGCCTAGCTGCAGTTCATCCAGTGTTCCATGTTTCTATGCTCTGAAAGTATCACGTTGATCCGTCTAATGTGTTAGACTTTAGCTCAGTCCAGTTGGACAAGGATCTATCTTATGTTGAGGAGCCGATGGCTATTTTGGATAGGCAGGTTCGAAAGTTGAGATTGAAGAATATTACTTCCATCAAGGTCCAGCGGAGGGGCCATCCAGTCGAGGAAGCGACTTGGGAGACCGAACATAATATGCGTAGCCGTTATCCTCATCTTTTCAGCACTTCAGGTATGTCTCTATACTCGTTCAAGGATGAACGTGTGTTTTAAGAGGTGGAGGATATAACGACCTCATTTTGAGAGTATTAGCCTCGATACCCTATTTATTGCTCCCTCAATTTCATTTTGTGGTTAAGTGACTTACCTGGATGTTTGGTTTTGGTTTCGGGAGAGTTTCAGAGTGAAATGGGACATAGTCCCTAAATTGGAAGTTTAAGTCGTAGGAGGTGACCGTAGTTTGACTTGTGTGAAGATGATTGCGGAATGGAGTTTTGGAGGTTCCTTTAGCTCCGTTGGGTGAGTTTTGACTTAAGAGCGTGCCCGGATAATGATTTTAAGGTCCGTAGTTGAATTAGGCTTGAAATGGCGAAAGTTGGAAATTTAGAAGTTTGACCGAGAGTGGACTTTGTGGTTACTGGGCTTGGATTAGGGTTCCAAAAGTTGGAGTAGGTTCGTAGTATCATTTGTGACTTGTGTGCAAAATTTGAGGTAACTCGGACGTGATTTGATAGGTTTTGGCATCGAATGTAGAAGTTCAAAAGTTCATTAGGCTTGAATCGATGCACGATTCGTGGTTTTATCGTTGTTTGATATGATTTGAAGGCTAGGCTAAGTTCGTATAATATTTTGGTACTTGTTGGTGTGTTTGGTTGAGGCCCCGGGGGCGTCGAGGGAGTCTCGGATGGTAAACGGATCAATTTTGGACTTAGAGGTTGGCTGAAGCTTTCTGGTGTCTGTGTATCTGGTTTCCTATTTCGTGATCGCAAAGAAAGAGACGCGGTCGCGAAGAGTTATTGCTGGCAGGTGGTGATTTATTCTTTGCGTTCGCGATATTAGCCTGCGTTCGCGAAGCTTTGAGAGTCTCATGTCATTGCAGACGCGAGAAGGTTCACGCGTTCGCGTAGAGGAGTGCTCAATTGGGGCATCAGGCTTTTAAGCCTAAGCGATCGCGTAGTTGTGCACACGTTCGCGAAGAGTCAGGTCGGGTAAGCATCGCGTTCACATTAGTGTCTTCGCATTCGCGTAGACTATTTTGGAGGTTGTGATTATTTGTTCTTCGCGATCGCAACGTAGGTTCTGCGATCACGATGTATAACGTATGGGCAGAAACTTAAATATTTCAAAACGAGGGTTTGAGTTAATTTTCACAATTTGATTTTGGGAGCTCGGTGGGAGGCGATTCTTGGAGAGATTTTCAAGGGAGTGATTGGGGTAAGTGATTCTTACTTAGTTTTGGTTAAATTTCATGTTTATATATTTTATTTCATCATTTAATTAGTGATTTGGGTTGAAAGTTGGGGGAAAATGGAGGAAAGTCCTTAGGCCGAATTTTCGGGATTTGAGCGAGATTTTGGTATCGAATTTGTGTAATTCTTATATTGTTGGACTCGATATCAAATGGGTGTTCGAATTTTATAATTTTGGTCGGGTTCCGAGACATGAGCCCGGGTCGACCTTTTCGAGCGATTTTTCCAATTCTTGCAAAAGTCATTATTTAATTATTTAAACTAGCTTCCTATAGTTATATTTATAGTATAAAATTATTTTGGCTAGATTCGAGTCGTTCGGAGTTGAAAAATCGAGGAAAATGCCTTCTAATTTATTGATTGAGCGTTGTTTGAGGTAAGTGACTTGTCTAACCTTGTGTGGAAGATATTCCCCTTAGGATTTGGTATTTTGGTGATAATTTGTGATATGTGAAGGCCGTGTACGCGAGGTGACGAGTACATACACGGGCTAAATGTTAAAATTTTGGTTTTAGCTACGTAGTATCTTTTTCATGCCTTAACTGAGTTACTTTAGTCCATTATAGTCATCATGTTTAGACTAATATCACATGTCTATTTGTCTTATCTCCTATTTGCAACTTGTATCACATGTTTAGTGGAATTACTTGCTTTTCTTTATTTTCGTATTCATTACTTAACTGTGAAAATTATTTACTTGAAATTGCTATCCTTAACATATCATTTATTTAGTTGTTGTGTTTTGTCTTTCGTGTTTGCACGAGGTTTCTGCCGTACTGCTGTTATTGTTGCACGAGGTTTCTATTGTGCGGTTGTTATTGTTTACACGAGGTTTCTTTCATGTGGTTGTTATTGTTGCACGAGGTTTCTGCCGTGCCGTTGTGATTATTGATACGCATGCAGTGGTATATGGTCTAGGTGTTGAAACACATGCGGTGAGATAAGGTGGGTTTGATACGCGTGGCTAGTAGGAGAACTACTAGAAGTCATGCAGTGTGATAAGGTGTGCTAAAACGCGGGGATGCTATTTCGGAAAAATGATTTTCAAAACCAAATATAAAGGCTCCCGTAGTGATATAAGGAAAGACTGTGATTTGTTTTTACGATTTGGGACTACGAGGCGGTACCTCGGGAGTACCCCTGTTGATATTTTTTATTTGTTGTATTGTTTGGTTCTTGTTTTCCTTAACATGTAAAATTCTTGTTTTCCTTTCGTGTTGTATTAGCTTTCCTTGATTCCGTGTTGTTATTTTTCGTAAATTCTTTATTGTTCACTTCTCTGTCATTTTCATTATATCTTCTGTCTTGTTTCTTATTATCTCCAGTAGGGCCTTGACCTGACCTCGTCACTACTCTACCATGGCTAGGCTTGGCACTTACTGGGTACCGTTGTAGTGTAGTCGTACTACGCTTCTGCATATATTTTGTGTAGATCCAGGTACATCCTATCAGCCTCGGTATTAGTGCATTGTGTTGCTGTTTTGGAGACTTCAAGGTATACCTGCCCGCATTCGCAGGCCTCGGAGTCCTCTTCTACCTTGTTTTCCTTATTTCCTTATGGTTTTTACAGACAATGATGTATAGGATTGTTCAACATTGTACCTAGAGCTTGTGACTCATATCTCACAGGTTTTTGGGAATTTGTACGTATTGAGCTTATAGTCTATTGATCAAATTGTTGAAGTTTTGAAATTTTAAGTTTTTATTTGATGTTTCTGCATATTGATAGGTTTACCTAGTCTTAGAGACTAGATGTCGTCACGACATCCTACGGATGTGATTTGGGATCGTGACAGTTTGTGAAAGAAATTCCATATAACTATAATCTAACTTAACTAGATTAATGGTTTGTTCATCTAAAGAACACTTTTCAAAATTTTCTAATTTTGTTTTGTATTGGTTGGTAAAAACTCATCAAGAGCTCTTCTTATGAGTTGAGCGTGCAAACATTCTTTCTAATAATGAGTCGCAATAAGAATTCAACTGACAACCTCTATTTAATTTGAAATTATGTAAAATTGTATGACATACTCATTTAAATATAATTGCTATATATTAGACATAATATATTTTTATTTACTTAACTATATTTTTAGTAAACTCATAACAACTCTAAATGAAAATACAAAACTAAAAGAAGACTGAATAAAGTAATGAAGAAAAGAGTCTTTATTTTTATTTAATTGAAAAAGTAAAGGAAAAAAATCATGTGAATAAGGACTTCAGGTTACCCGAAAGAGGGGAAGCCCCTAGTTTTATGATAGGCCGATAGGGTCTCTTTCTGTGTTAATCGAAACTGTCTTTGCCTATTTCTGTGTACATTTCATCATCCCCAAACTCTATTTCTTACCCTTGGAGGGTACGTTTGGTACGGAGGAATGTTTTTTAAAAACGTATACTATACTATTTCATCATCCCCAAACTGTCTTACTACTGAACACTCTTCAAAGTATACTATACTATTTCAAATAAATTATATGAAAACAAAAACATAACCTAAAATATCTATTTTCTCCTTTCAGTAAAATATTTTTTAAGAAAACAAATTGTGATGCTTAGCTGCCAAAAAAATCCTAGATAGGAGAGCATGGAGGTCATGGATTAGGGTTGAAGGTTAGTAGATAGTCGAGCGATCTTTCTTTTTCATGGGAGAGCATGGTTCTAGCTTAGAATACTTCATTTGCTCCCTCCTCTCTCTTTATCAGTATTTTGGTTATTATTCTATTATTATCTTATTCTTCAAATATATTACTATTGTGTATCTTTTACTTTAATTATTTTTACTATTTTACTGTCAATATGTTTTTCTTCAGGTTTTTCATTTATCTTTATTTTTTTTAAAATGGATCTTTACAAAAATAGTCGTGCATATTCATTGTTTATTTTTTCTAGTCATATACATAGTTTATACACAATTATACACATATAATACATAAATTATATATATATAATAACTTTACCGCTATATTTAGTTTAAGAGGTTGGATGAGCGGCTATCTGGGTTAATTCTTCTTCTAAAACCTATTTTGAAAATATTTTTTATTGAGCCGAGGGTCTAACGAAATACTTTTTCTACCTCAAATAAGTAAGGGATAAGATTTTTATATATATCTCATGCTCCTCGGACTCCTGTTATTATTGTTGTTGTAAGCTGTCAAAAGTTGACTAATTCTCTGAAACATTTTTCTGAAAGATGTTTGTTTTGTCCTTGCCTGGTGCAACTTGTTTCCTATTTGTTTGAATTCTCCCAAGAAACGAGAAAAAATTGCATACTTCAATATACAAGAAAAACAGAACAAGGGGATGAATCGAGATCTGAGCCGTGTTTTAAAAGGCATTTTCGAGACGAGCCCTAGAATGAAGCGCATCAAAAATGCCTCGAGGCGATGGTGTGAGAAAAAAATCTCAAGAGGCGTACGCTCAGACGTTCGGGGCATACGCCCGGGTATTTGAGGTACGTTTTTGTAGTGAGGCGTAATCCCTATAGACTTTTTCAAATTAAAACAAAATTTGTTGAATACGTCCTCCATATAATACAAAAATCAGCTTGTAATTACTTAAAAGTTTTAAAAAGGAACTGAAATGTATTAAATTTAAAAGTGAAGATCTTTTTTATTGATTGAAACCCTAATTTATGGTCTTTTCTAATTCTTTATCTCTTCCGCTAGTCTGCTAATATCTCCCAAAAGCAACGAATATTCAAATTTCTTTTTACAAATATAAAGAAAACTTCATTCTCATTCATAGGAGCAAGTTCAAAGTTCAAATTGCAGGTTATTCATCATTTTTGTTCCTTCGCGTAAAAAAAATTATTCTTTTCGATTCAAGTTACTTGTGCTTGTAAGTAGCGTATAATAGATTGTTTTGACTAGTGTTTTGAGGGGATGGAGCACACACACATACACACACACAAACGTGTGTGTGTGTGTATATATATATATATATATATATATATATACTGTAATTATGCAGTTTTACCTATTTATAAATATTTACTGTAATTATATTATTTTATAAAATATTAAATATCAAATATATCACGACCCAAACCGATGGGCCGCAACGGGCACCCGGTACTTTACTCAACCGAGTACCAACATAACATATCTTTTCGTATCATACTATCATAGATAACTGAGCCGGAGAGGTTGCCGTGAGATAAGTAGAATACAACATGTAATACCAACTTATACATAAGACATATGGGCCTATAAGACCGAAATAATCACTCGTACACTGAACATAGGCCGACAAGGCCATACATTGTTTTACGTACATGACATCTGTCTACAAGCCTCTAAAAATACATAATTATCATAAAGTTCGGGACAGAGCCCAGCCATACCAAACAATACACGTCTAAATCATACTGACCAAACAAGCAACTTCGGAGTAAATGGAGCGGACCAACACATTCTGCTGAGCTGATAACCTACTTGGAGGACTCTTGACCTGTCTATCGGGACCTGCGGGCATGAAACGCAGCGTCCCTAGGCAAAAGGGACGTCAGTACAAATAATGTACCGAGTATGTAAGGAATGAAAATCAGTAAATAATAGACATGAGAGAAACATGGAGTAAAGGACTCGACATGTAAGTCAGAATAGCTTGTGAATCATTTAATACTTATAATGTCATGCATATGCGTATAAATATCATACCATGCACGTGTATATGCGTTCATAATATCATCAAGGCTTTAAGGGCATCCCATCATATCATTTCGGCCACTGTTGGCAAATCATCAACGTATACTAGCTGATCAGGTGGTGGTGTGTATATAACGTCATAACCTTTTCTCATATCCCATATACATATATATACATATATACGCATATATAATGTTGTCTGGTCATGCATCAATGTATATATATAAATGAATGCAATTCATTAAAAGTACGTCAATAAAATTTCTCGGAACGT
>AWOL01S0016746.1:4473-28582 GCA_000715115.1 Nicotiana otophora | reverse complement strand
GGCTTTTACATTCCCTATATCTGCATTAGAATCCATGCTTATCCCCCCCCCCCCCAAGGGAGTACTAATATTTAGAGCTACGACATCTATAGATGTTTACCTCTTCATCTTTGGCGTCCTTTCACATCATCGATGACCCTTACCCGCCTTGTGGTAATCCTTCTGTACCAAGAATAACAAAATTCCTTACTCACGAGGGTGACACCTAGTATAACTGGCACACATAGTCCCTTAAGCTTAACTTTGCTCACATTGCTTGCTTTAGGGAAGCGTCTTCTTGAATGACCATTCTCTGAATTTCGCATGAATCTTCTTCTGTTGTCCATTCTATAATCATCGGTACGCAATCTGAAATCCTCATAATGCCGACCGTTATCAAATCACTCAGTCCCTAATTCATGTTTAGTTTACCTTGTTCATCAGCCCATACTGATTTCTATTATTCTGGGGTCTAACTTTTCCTTCTGGTTGCCGCGTTAGAGTCACGGACTTATTTCTCGAAATAAGGATATGACTTTATGGCCTATACTCTTTTGTTGTCTCAAGGCCTGTCACCTTTCGTCTTTTCCTTTACTTGATTATAGCTCTGTAATACTGTCATCTTTTTGATCTACCATTGTCATACATGTATCACATCTTACTCATAATGCTTCATTAACTCTCTTCTTATTTCTGTGCTAACATTTATCTCTATCACTTTATTCTGAAAACTCCAACGAGATATTCTTTTGCTTCTAGCTCACCTTGCTCCATTCCCTGGCTCTTCGGGTTGCCTAACATTCCCGTTCTACTAGGGACGGGAGCCACACTAAGGTAATATTTATCCATTCAAGGCTTTCAGTGCCTATCTTTGTAGTACTCATATCTAGCTGTACTATTTTAGAGTGCACCGTCTGGGTATCTCACAAGGAGATCTATTACCACATTTGTAATATCCTTCGAAAATATCAACTAAGAAAAACAATCCATTCATCATTTTGGGTTACTCTAACCCCAGCCGGATCTTGATATCCCGTCCTTCTCTTAAACTACACTTGTCAGCCCCCATAGGGCATACCTGAATGGGTGTGATCAATTGTATATATCTCTGTTACTGTTGAAAGTAACTCAGAATGCTTATATTTCTCTGTTTGAATTGTAAATACTGTTAACCTTCTTTAACTGGGTACCTCATACCCTTTTTCATCTTGCTTCTTTTATTTGCTGAAACTTGTGTCTACCTTCCGATTTTCTTATTCCTTTTTACCGTAAGAGTGGATAGACATTCTTGTATTAGGGATCCTTATCAAGAAGTTTACACATCTTAGTACACACATGATCTGTTGAATACCTCATATTTATCCATCATAAGCATGATGCAAAAATTGAGTTCCTCTGACTCAACTCTTCCACAGCTACATCTCTTACCAACTGTCTTTCTGGATGCAGGCATCATCATATTATCAATAAGATAGAGTTTAAGAAATTGAGTTCTTACAACTGAGCTCTACCATACGATCTAGAGTAAGAAGAAAGAGTGATAGTCCTAAATGCCCTGTAGCCTCCTGCTTATAAGTGTGGTGCACAACACACCCATAAACAAGACTCTACTAGACACGGATTGTAGACTCCCTAGGACAGAACTCCTCTGATACCACTTCTGTCACGACTCAAACCGATGGGTCATGACGGGCACTCGGTACCTTACCCAACCGAGTACCAACATAACGTATCTTTTCGTATCATATTATCATAGATAACTGAGCTTGAGAGGCTGCCGTGAGATAAGTAGAATACAATATGTAATACCAACTTATACATAAGACATATGGTCCTAAAAGACTGAAATAACCACTCGTACACTAAACATAGGCCGACAAGGCCATACTATCTTTTACGTACATGACATCTGTCTACCAACCTCTAAGAATACATAATTGTCATAAAGGTCGGGACAGAGCCCCGCCATACCAAACAATACACGTCAAAATCATACTGACGAAACAAGCAACTCCGGAGTAAATGGAGCGCACCAACACCTTCCGCTGAGCTGATAGCCTACTTGGAGGACTCTTGACCCGTCTATCGGGATCTGGGGGCATGAAACGCAGCATCCCCAGGAAAAAGGGACGTCAGTACAAATAATGTACCGAGTATGTAAGGAATGAAAATCAGTAAATAATAGGCATGAGAGAAACATGGAGTAAAAGACTCGACATGTAAGTCTGAATAGCTTGTGAATCATTTAATACTTATAATGTGATGCATATGCGTATAAATGTCATACCATGCATGGGTATATGCGTTCATAATATCATTAAGGCTCTGAGGGCATCCCATCATATCATTTCGGTCATTGTGGGCAAATCATCAACGTATACCAGCTGATCAGGTGGTGGTGCGTATATAACGCCGTAACCTTTTTCCATATCCCATATACATATATTTACATATATACGCGTTTATAACGTCATATGGTCATGGGTCAATGTACATGTATAAATGAATGCAATGCATGAGAAGTACGTCAATAAAAATTCTCGGAATGTGATAAGACCATTATGCCTCTGATTAATATCATGAAATAAACTTTATCAAGTTACGTATTTTCTTAGACCCATGTACAGATGATAGAATAATAAGACATATGAGGAATCAAGAATATAGATACCCCTAGTATTTCTATGAATAGAATCATTTATGAAAGTTGCGTATTTTGCTCGTTTCATTTGTATCATTTGGATCATGCCAAAAGGAAAGAAGGGATAGCTTTAACATACCTGAGCCGATTCTCTTGACAATCCCTCCAGCACACGTCAATTGCGATAACACGTAACGGCGAATTGAAGTAGGAAAAAATCCGTATGATATTTTTGAGAAAGATTATACCGGGCTTCTTTAGAGTCACGTTGCTAAGATGCTTAAGGAATTTCTTTTGCTTGAATTCTTGCTGGAATATCCATTGCATAACACTTGATATATGACCTCCCTTTGAATTAGAGAGGTTTTAGGCTTTAAATGGTTGGGCCCCACATATTAATGACTAAGCCACATAATATATACTCCCTCCGTTTCAATTTATGTGAACCTATTTCCTTTTTAGTCCGTGCAAAAAAGAATGACCTCTTTCACCTATTTGAAAACAATTTACCTTTATGCAATAATTTATAGCCACACAAAATATATGTGACTCATTTTACACTACAAGCTTAAAAGTCTTCTCTCTTTTGTTAAACTCCGTATCCAGTCAAATGGGTTCACATAAATTGAAACGGAGGGAGTATAAATGTGCCACCTTTCATTCATAATATGAGAGTCATCATTTTGAAATTGGGCTGCCATGTTAAGCCTCCTTAAACATATCCAAATTTTCACCCATTTTCCTTAATTAACTTATTAATTCTCCACTAATCCAATAATTAATCAATTATCTACATAATTAAGAATTATCTCAAATTACTTAAAATATTGCTCATTTTTAGCACACCTTATACACCTCACTATCATGGTCATGTGGTACCTTGTATGACACTAGTCCATAATTACCGGGTATTATAGCTTAGACTGTATTTTGTCCCAAAATATTAAATTTTGACGAAATTCATTTTCTTCGATTTGCTTACCCTCTCACCTTCACGAATTTACTCATCACTTGTTTGAAATAACATAGTGCTTATAATCTTAAAATAATCTCATTCCCGAACTATCGTCGATTAACTTACGACGAAATTTTAACGTACGAAAATGCGGGATGTAACATCTCATTTTTCGAGCTTCCATCAATTTACTTATGGCGTACTTTCACGTACGAAAACATAGGGTATAAAAAAATATTAAATACTCATGTGGCTTATACCCCCGTGGCTCACGACTTATGCCTCACTTTACGCCCATGCTTTTTAAAACACTAGATGTGATTACGTTTAAACAAAAACAATGCCAAGTCAAAGTCCAATTATTCAACAAAAAGTGGGGAAGTTGTTAAAGAAACTGACAAATATGTAACAGAAACAATTTGAATCGTCTTACTATTTGCTGGTGCTAGAATTCCAAACTGGAAGATTTATTAGGGAATTGACATAAGGTATATGTAATATACTCTCTTATTTTGATCAATGTTAACAAATCTAAATATTTTGGAAGAACTTTATGTCTTACGCGTGAAGTATTAATCACTCAATATTAGATAGACGTAAACATATTTCCCTATCTAAATTGGTAATCTTTATTGGTCAAATTATTTGGCAAAAATGGTTTAGTATGTCGGCTGCAAATTTCGAATGTGAAAAAGTTTTCCTTTTTCATTTCTACTATGCAACTTCTATAACTTTCATACACTCAGACTTGTTAAATAACTCAAATTTCAAACTTTAATATAAACTTTCCGTATCGAATTAATTTTGTGACTGTTGTTTTAGTATTTCCTCAAACTATCACTAATAGTATTATATAAAAATACAATTTGACACTTATAGAAATTAACATGTCAGGTTGAATTCTTCAAATAAAATGAGAGTAAGAGAGCATTGTTGGAGGTAGCTTATTGGCTATGAGTACAATGGAACAGAGTATTTCGGCATAGAACATGAATATATGTGTCAAAAATCACCACAATTTCAGAGAATATTTGTTACAATCCCAAATTTCTAATCTCGGGATCGTGATGGCGCCTAACATCTATTTGCTAGGCAAGACGGCGTTATTAAATTAATTAACCAGTCTTTTAACAATTATCACAGAGTAATGATATTTAACGATTAATAAACTCATAATTTAACACAATGTTAATAGAAATAATGCGATACTAAGTACTAACTACTCCTAGAAATCCGGAGTCACGAATACATGAGCAACTAGAATACTACATATATGGTCGGAAATAAGGTACAACTGTTTGAGACTAGATAAAAAGCAAAATGGGTAAAGAAGGGGACTTTAGGGATGCGGACGTCGTGCAGCTATACCTCAAGTCTCCAATAAAGCTGAATCCGAGCAAATCACCACTACATGCCGCTGGGATCTATACCAGTATCTGCACAAGAAGTGCAAAAGTATAGCATGAGTAAACCGATACAATGTACTTCGTAAGTCTTGAGCTTAACCCGATGAGGTAGGGACGAGGCTATGATAAGACACCTACATAAAAACTGTACAGATATATACATAGAGCAATAAAATAACTAGTAGCGCATCATGCGAAAGGGGGAATATCATAAGAACGACAAGTACGAAATCACCAAATAACATCTTTCCGAAATAAACAATAATGCAACCAAGTAAATCATCAATCCTGAAACCAAATAACACAATTAAATAAAAATGGGACGGCCTCATCCTTCGTGCTTTTACTCTCGTCCTCACCATGTAATATCATAAATGAAATACCCCAACATCACCCTTCGTGCTTTTACTCTCTTCCTCACATGATGTGATAAATGATAATAATTAGTCAAATGTACGGCATCGCTCTTCGTGCTTTCATCCTCTCAATCTCTCGTATAAATGATATTGTATGAAAATAAGGAACAACAACATCCTTCGTGCTTTTCTCTCTTCCTCACCAAGCAACAACATTAATTCAAGATAGCAAAACAAGGTGGGAAGAAATTTCACTTCAATTATAGTGTAATGATAATTCAACTCAACTTTCAAAATCTCAACAACTTCAAAATAAATAATAGATATAAAGGCGAATAATTAAAGAAGTAATAATCTATCTATGGCATGGAAAGTATAGTCTATGAATCAATAAAATAATTTACGCCAGCATGCTTTAACTCAACTACAACGCATATAAACTCGTTAGCTTACATATACGCCCTCTCCATACATATTTCATGTAGCAAAAAGACCAACTAGTCCTAATTCCCTCAAGTCAAGGTGACTTAAGTCACTTATCTCATTCCGCAATCAAATCAATGCTCAATTGCGTCTTTTCCTTTAGAATTAACCTCCAAACCAATAAAATCTAGCCAAATATAGTTCCAATAATTCGACATAGGCTTTAGAAACTATCTACGAGTGAAAAAGATTCATTCTTTAATGATTTTGGAAAAAACGTCAACATACGTCAACCCTGGGCTAGCTTGGTCAAAATCCGAGATTCGGACCAAAATTTAATTACACATTCACCCCCGAGCCCGATTATGTGATTTGTTTTTAATTCGACATAAATCCAAATCCGAGATTCGGACCAAAATTCAATTACACATTCACCCCCAAGCCCAATTATGTGATTTGTTTTTAATCCGACCTCAATTTCAAGTCTAAATCTCAATTTTATAAAATCCTCAGTTTCAACCCAAATTCCTAATTTTTATCATGAAAATTTCTAGATTAAAGGTTAAAATAAATGGGTGTTTATGAAAATATAATAAAACAAGTTAAAATTTACTAACCAATAAAGTTGGGATGAAAACAATCTCTTCAAAATCGCCTTTAGACGGAGCTCTAGCTTGAAAATGGTGAAAAATGGTAAAACTCCCGACTTTCAGCTATTTTAATAGTTGGGCGTCATGTGTTCTTCGCGTTCGTGATGCACCTAATGCGTTCGCGAAGAACACTGTCCAAATGGCCATCGCGATCGCGAGGAATTCTTCGCGTACGCACCGGTTTACTCCCCCTGCCTTCGTGTTCGCGAGCTAACGTCTGCGTTCACGAAGAGTAACTGCCGGGCCTACCCCCAGATTCCACAAACTTACGCGTTCGCGAAGGGTAAGCGCCCCTCCGCTTCGCGTTCACGATCACCTCCCCGCGTTCGTGTAGAACAACCCAGCCCCAGGCACAACTTCCCATTCGCGATCGCAAAGCACATCTCACCAGACACCAGAAACTCCTGAGAATCGGCAATCTCTTAAGTCCGAAATGGTCCGTAGCCTATCCGAAACTCACCAGAGCCCCTCGGGCTCCATACCAAGCATGCACACAAGGGTAATAATATTATATGAACTCACTAGCATGATCAATACACCAAAATAATATCTAGAACTACAAATTGAGCATCGAAATGCATGAAATTTTAAAGAAAACTCAAGAACCTCTAAAATCACAATCAAGCGTTCGAATCCTATCAAACCAATTTCGATTTGCACCAAATTTTGCATACAAGTTTCAAATAGAAAAATGGACTTATACCAAGTCCCAAAAATAGAATCCAAATCCGATAGCCATGAAGTTAACCTACGGTCATACCTAGAAAACATTCAAACCTTCAAATTACTAGCTTTCGACAAAGCAAATCAATATACCGATCTGACGTTGTTTTCATAAAATATTGACCACTCAAGTTATTTTTAAAGCCAAAAATATTTTTTCTGCAAATATTTACGTAAAAACTTTCCGGAAAAAGACTCGGACTGCACACGTAAATCAAGAAACATCTAATGGAGCTTATAGAGGTCTCAAAAAACGGCAATAAGGGCTAGTACTCAAAATGACCTATCGGGTCATCACACTCTCCACCTCTAAAAGAAACTTTCGTCCTCGAACGGACATAGAAAAGTACCTGGAATGGTACAAAGGTCTGGGTATCTACTCCGCATGTCGTACTCGGACTCCCAAATAGCTTCCTCAATCGCTAACCTCCCCATTGCATTTTCATAGAAGAAAAACTCTTAGACCTCAACTGACAAACATGTCGGGCTAGAATAGCCACTGACTCCTCCTCATAGGCTCAATTCTCATCAATATGAACCGTGATAAAGTCCAAAACATGCTAGTTGTCCTCATGGTAGTTCCGAAGCATGAAAACATGGAATACTGGATGTACTCCTGATAGGCTGGGAGGCAATGCAAGCCTGTAGGGAACCTCCCCAACTCTCTCTAAAATCTCAAATGGCCCTATAAACCTCGGGCTCAGCTTGCCCTTCTTCCCAAATCGCATCACGCCCTTAATAGGCGACACTCGGAGAAGAACCTTCTCTCCCACCATATAATCTACATCCCGAACCTTCCGGTCCGCATACTTATTCTGTCTAGACTAAGCTGTTCGAAGTCATTCCTGAATCATCTTAACCGTTTCCATAGAATCACGAACCAAATCAATGCCCAACATCCTAGCCTCTCCGGGCTCAAACCAACCAATCGGCGAGCCTCATACGGTGCCATCTGAATACTACTCTGGTAGATATTGTTGAAGGCGAACTCTGCAAGAGGTATGAACTGGTCCCACGAACCTCCAAAATCCATAACACAAGCATGTAACATGTCCTCTAAGATCTGAATAGTGCGCTCAGACTGTCCATCTATCTGAGGATGAAACGTTGTGTTCAGCTTAACCCGTGTGCCCAACGCACGCTGCACGGCCCTCCAAAAATGCGATGTGAACTGCGTGCCCTAGTTCGAAATGATGGAAATGGGCATGTCATGCAGGCGGATAATCTCCTGAATGTAAACTGGAGAACCTTGATACACTCCAACAACGAAAACTGTGCCACAACACAAGCAAGAACCCAGTTGGGCTCCGAACATCTAATCTCACAAACCGGTTGGCTAAAGCAAGAATATCCATGGCTAATGGCCTCTCTAGTACCGGTAAATATGCCAAATTGCCTATGCTCTCCACCTTCCTACTCAATGCATCGGCCACTACATTAGCCTTCCCCCAATAGTATAATATAGTGATATCATAGTCTTTCAACAACTCTAACCATATCTGGTGCCACAAATTAAGGTGTTTTAGCTTGAACAGGTGCTGGAGACTCCGATGGTCAGTATAGACCTCACAACAAACGTCGTACAGATAGTGCCTCCAAATCTTCAGCGCGTGAACAATAACTGCCAACTCTAAGTCATGAATAGGGTAATTCTTCTCACGAAACTTCAACTGTCGAGATCAATATTGCACCAAGCCCAATATGCGATGCATCATAATATACGATGTAAAATCCCGAACCTGTAGACAACACCAACACTAGGGTTGTAGGCAAAGTAGTCTTAAGCTTCTGAAAGCTCAACTCACTAACCATCTGAACAGAGCACCCTTTTGGGTCAACTTGGTCAATGAGGCTGAGATAGATGAAAACCTCTCCATAAACCGGCGATAATAACCTGCCAAACCCAGGAAGCTCTGAATCACTATAGTTAAAATAGGTCTAGGCCAATTCTAAACTGCCGCAATCTTCTTAGGATCCACCTTAATGCCTGCGAAAGATACAACACTGCCCAAAAAGGCAACCGAGTCCAACCAGAACTCACACTTTGAAAACTTGACATATAACTGACTATCTCTTAAATTTAGAAGTACGATCCGCAAAAGGTTCCCATGTTCCTCTAGGCTACATGAGTAGACCAAAATATCATCAATGAATATGATCTCAAAAGAATCCAAATAGGGCTTGAACTCCCGGTTCATCAAATCCATAAACGATGCTAGGGCATTACTCAAGCCAAATAACATCACTATGAACTTATAATGACCATACCGAATTCGAAAGGTTTTCTTAGGGACATTCGATGCCCTAATCTTCGATTGGTGGTAGACATATCTTACATCAATCTTCAAAAATACTTTGGCACCCGGAAGTTGATCAAAAAAGTCATAATCCTCGGCAACGGATACTTGTTCTTGATAGTGACTTTGTTCAACTGCAGATAATCTATACACATCCTCATCGAACCTTCCTTCTTCTTCACAAAAAACACTGGTGCACCCAAGGTAACACACTAGGTCTAATAAATAGAAATAGGCTGAGTGATCGGATCCAAGTCAATACAGAAGGCGATATCTCTATCGGGTGACATCCCTAGCAAATCTGTAGGGAACATCTCTAGATACTCGCGCATAACTAATACTGAATCCATGGAAGGAACCTCCGCACTAGGATCACAGATATAGGCTAAATATGCTAGACAACCCTTCTTGACCATACGTCGAGCCTTTAGAAAGAAATAACCCTGCTAGTAGAATGGCGAGGAGTCCCCCTCTACTCTAATCGGGGCAACCCCGGCATGGCTAAGGTCATCGTCTTGGTGTGACAGTCCAAAATGGTATGATAAGGTGACAGCCAATCCATGTCCAACGTAACATCAAATTTCACCATATCAAGAAGTAGACGATCTACACTAGTCTAAAGGCTCCCGATAAAAACCTCATACGAGCGATAAATATGATCTACAAGAATAGAACCTCCCGCAAGTGTGGATACATAGACAGGAGCATTCAAAGAATCACGAGGCACAACCAGATATGAAGCAAAATAAGATGGTGTTTCTGCGTCACGAACCCAATTAATTCTCAACCGCGGCTTTTTCTTTAGCATTAGCCTCCAAATCAATCAAATCTAACCAAATATATAGTTCAAATAATTAAAAATAGGCTTTAGAAACTATCTACGAGTGAAAAAGGTTCAATCTTTAATGATTTTTAAAAAACGTCAACACAAGTCAACCCCGGGCTAGCTTGGTCAAAATCCGAGATTCAGACCAAAATCCAATTACACATTCATCCCCGAGCCCGATTATGTGATTTGTTTTTAATTCGACCTCAATTTCAAGTCTAAATCTCAATTTTATAAAATCCTCAATTTCTACCCAAATCCCTAAGTTTTATCATGAAACTACCTAGATTAAAGGTTAAAATCAATGGGTGTTTATAAAAATATAATAAAACAAGTTAATATTTACTAACCAATAAAGTTGGGATGAAACGAATCACTTCAAAATCGCCTTTAGGCCGAGCTCTAACTTGAAAATGGTGAAAAATGGTAAAACTCCCGACTTTCACCTATTTTAATAGTTGGGCGTCATGTGTTCTTCGTGTTCGCGATGCACCTGATGCGTTCGCGAAGAACACTGTCCAAATGGCCATCGCGATCGCGAGGAATTCTCTGCATTCGTGCCGGACTACTCCCTCTGCCTTTGTGTTCGCGAGCTAATGTTCGCGTTCACGAAGAGTAACTGCCGGACCTACCCCAGATTCCAAACACTTACACGTTCCCGAAGGGTAAGCGCCCCTCCGCTTCGCGTTCACGATCACCTCCCCGCGTTCGCGTAGAACAACCCAGCCCCAGACATAACTTCCCATTCACGATCGCGAAGTACATCGCACCAGACACCAGAAACTCCTGAGAATCGGCAATCTTTTAAGTCCGAAATGGTCCGTAGCCTATCCGAAACTCACCAGAGCCCCTCGGGCTCCATACCAAGCATGCACACGAGGATAATACCATTATACGAACTCGCTAGCGTGATAAATACACAAAAATAATATCTAGAACTATGAATTGGGGATTGAAATGCATGAAATTTTAACGAAAACTCAAGAATCTCTAAAATCACAATCAAGCATTCGAATCCTATCAAACCAACTCCGATTTGCACCAAATTTTGCATTAAAGTTTCAAATAGAAATATGGACTTATACCAAGTCCCAAAAAAAAAAATCCAAACCCGATAGCCATGAAGTCAACTTACGGTCATACCTAGAAAATTTTCAAACCTTCAAATTACTAGCTTTCGACAAAACAAATCAATATACCGATCTGACATTGTTTTCACAAAATATTGACCGTACTCAACTCAAGTTATTTTTAAAGCCAAAATTTGTTTTTCTGCAAATATTTACATAAAAACTTTCCGGAAAAAGATTCGGACTGCACACGCAAATCAAGAAACATCTAATGGAGCCTATAGAGTTCTCAAAACACAGAAATAAGGGCTAGTACTCAAAATGACCAATCGGTTCATCACACTCTCCACCTCTAAAAGAAACTTTCGTCCTCGAACGAACATAGAAAAGTACCTGGACTAGTGAAAAGGTGTGGGTATCTACTTCACATATCGTACTCGGACTCCCATGTGGCTTCCTCAATCGCTAACCTCCCCATTGCACTTTCATAGAAGAAAAACTCTTAGACCTCAACTGACGAACATGTCGGGCTAGAATAGCCACCGACTCCTCCTCATAGGCTAAATTCTCATCAATATGAACCGTGATAAAGTCCAAAACATGCTAGTTGTCCTCATGGTAATTCCGAAGCATGAAAATAGGGAATACCAGATGTACTCCTGATAGGCTAGGAGGAAATGCAAGCCTGTAGGGAACCTCCCCAACTCTCTCTAAAATCTCAAATGGCCCTATAAACCACGGGCTCAGCTTGCCCTTCTTCCCAAATCGCATCATGCCCTTCATAGTCGATACTCGGAGAAGAACCTTCTCTCCAACCATATAATCTACATCCCGAACCTTCCGGTCCGCATAGTTATTCTGTCTAGACTAAGCTGTACGAAGTCATTCCTGAATCATCTTAACCTTTTCCATAGAATCGCGAACCAAATCAATGCCCAACATCCTAGCCTCTCCGGGCTCAAACCAAATAATCGATGAGCCTCATACGGTGCCATCTGAATACTCGACTGGTAGATATTATTGAAGGCGAACTCTGCAAGACGTATTAACTGGTCCCATGAACCTCCAAAATCCATAACACAAGCATGTAACATGTCCTCTAAGATCGGAATAGTGCGCTCGGACTGTCCATCTGTCTGAGGATGAAACGTTGTGCTCCGCTCAACCCGTGTGCCTAACTCACGCTGCACGGCCCTCAAAGAATGCGATGTGAACTGCGTGCCCTGGTTAGAAATGATGGAAATGGGCATGTCGTGCAGGCGGATAATCTCCTGAATGTAAACNACCTTCTCTCCCACCATATAATCTACATCCCGAACCTTCCGGTCCGCATACTTATTCTGTCTAGACTAAGCTGTTCGAAGTCATTCCTGAATCATCTTAACCGTTTCCATAGAATCACGAACCAAATCAATGCCCAACATCCTAGCCTCTCCGGGCTCAAACCAACCAATCGGCGAGCCTCATACGGTGCCATCTGAATACTACTCTGGTAGATATTGTTGAAGGCGAACTCTGCAAGAGGTATGAACTGGTCCCACGAACCTCCAAAATCCATAACACAAGCATGTAACATGTCCTCTAAGATCTGAATAGTGCGCTCAGACTGTCCATCTATCTGAGGATGAAACGTTGTGTTCAGCTTAACCCGTGTGCCCAACGCACGCTGCACGGCCCTCCAAAAATGCGATGTGAACTGCGTGCCCTAGTTCGAAATGATGGAAATGGGCATGTCATGCAGGCGGATAATCTCCTGAATGTAAACTGGAGAACCTTGATACACTCCAACAACGAAAACTGTGCCACAACACAAGCAAGAACCCAGTTGGGCTCCGAACATCTAATCTCACAAACCGGTTGGCTAAAGCAAGAATATCCATGGCTAATGGCCTCTCTAGTACCGGTAAATATGCCAAATTGCCTATGCTCTCCACCTTCCTACTCAATGCATCGGCCACTACATTAGCCTTCCCCCAATGGTATAATATAGTGATATCATAGTCTTTCAACAACTCTAACCATATCTGGTGCCACAAATTAAGGTGTTTTAGCTTGAACAGGTGCTGGAGATTCCGATGGTCAGTATAGACCTCACAACAAATGTCGTACAGATAGTGCCTCCAAATCTTCAGCGCGTGAACAATAACTGCCAACTCTAAGTCATGAATAGGGTAATTCTTCTCACGAAACTTCAACTGCNCACGCCCTTAATAGGCGACACTCGGAGAAGAACCTTCTCTCCCACCATATAATCTACATCCCGAACCTTCCGGTCCGCATACTTATTCTGTCTAGACTAAGCTGTTCGAAGTCATTCCTGAATCATCTTAACCGTTTCCATAGAATCACGAACCAAATCAATGCCCAACATCCTAGCCTCTCCGGGCTCAAACCAACCAATCGGCGAGCCTCATACGGTGCCATCTGAATACTACTCTGGTAGATATTGTTGAAGGCGAACTCTGCAAGAGGTATGAACTGGTCCCACGAACCTCCAAAATCCATAACACAAGCATGTAACATGTCCTCTAAGATCTGAATAGTGCGCTCAGACTGTCCATCTATCTGAGGATGAAACGTTGTGTTCAGCTTAACCCGTGTGCCCAACGCACGCTGCACGGCCCTCCAAAAATGCGATGTGAACTGCGTGCCCTAGTTCGAAATGATGGAAATGGGCATGTCATGCAGGCGGATAATCTCCTGAATGTAAACTGGCGAACCTTGATACACTCCAACAACGAAAACTGTGCCACAACACAAGCAAGAACCCAGTTGGGCTCCGAACATCTAATCTCACAAACCGGTTGGCTAAAGCAAGAATATCCATGGCTAATGGCCTCTCTAGTACCGGTAAATATGCCAAATTGCCTATGCTCTCCACCTTCCTACTCAATGCATCGGCCACTACATTAGCCTTCCCCCAATGGTATAATATAGTGATATCATAGTCTTTCAACAACTCTAACCATATCTGGTGCCACAAATTAAGGTGTTTTAGCTTGAACAGGTGCTGGAGATTCCGATGGTCAGTATAGACCTCACAACAAATGTCGTACAGATAGTGCCTCCAAATCTTCAGCGCGTGAACAATAACTGCCAACTCTAAGTCATGAATAGGGTAATTCTTCTCACGAAACTTCAACTGCCGAGATCAATATTGCACCAAGCCCAATATGCGATGCATCATAATATACGATGTAAAATCCCGAACCTGTAGACAACACCAACACTAGGGTTGTAGGCAAAGTAGTCTTAAGCTTCTGAAAGCTCAACTCACTAACCATCTGAACAGAGCACCCTTTTGGGTCAACTTGGTCAATGAGGCTGAGATAGATGAAAACCTCTCCATAAACCGGCGATAATAACCTGCCAAACCCAGGAAGCTCTGAATCACTATAGTTAAAATAGGTCTAGGCCAATTCTAAACTGCCGCAATCTTCTTAGGATCCACCTTAATGCCTGCGAAAGATACAACACTGCCCAAAAAGGCAACCGAGTCCAACCAGAACTCACACTTTGAAAACTTGACATATAACTGACTATCTCTTAAATTTAGAAGTACGATCCGCAAAAGGTTCCCATGTTCCTCTAGGCTACATGAGTAGACCAAAATATCATCAATGAATATGATCTCAAAAGAATACAAATAGGGCTTGAACTCCCGGTTCATCAAATCCATAAACGATGCTAGGGCATTACTCAAGCCAAATAACATCACTATGAACTTATAATGACCATGCCGAATTCGAAAGGTTGTCTTAGGGACATTCGATGACCTAATCTTCGATTGGTGGTAGACATATCTTACATCAATCTTTAAAAATACTTTGGCACTCGGAAGCTGATCAAAAAAGTCATACTCCTCGACAACGGATACTTGTTCTTGATAGTGACTTTGTTCAACTGCCGATAATCTTTACACATCCTCATCGAACCATCCTTCTTTTTCACGAAAAACACTGGTGCACCCCAAGGCAACACACTAGGTCTAATAAATAGAAATAGGCTGAATGATCGGATCTAAGTCAATACAAAAGTCTATATCTCTATCAGGTGACATCCCTAGAAAATCTGTAGGGAATACCTCTAGATTCTCGCGCATAACTAGTACTGAATCCATGGAAGGAACCTCCGCACTAGGATCACAGATATAGGCTAAATATGCTAGACAACCCTTCTTGACCATACGTCGAGCCTTTAGAAAGAAATAACCCTGCTAGTAGAATGGCGAGGAGTCCCCCTCTACTCTAATCGGGGCAACCCCGGCATGGCTAAGGTCATCGTCTTGGCGTGACAGTCCAAAATGGTATGATAAGGTGACAGCCAATCCATGTCCAACGTAACATCAAATTCCACCATATCAAGAAGTAGACGATCTACACTAGTTTAAAGGCTCCCGATAAAAATCACATACGAGCGATAAATATTATCTACAAGAATAGAACCTCCCACAAGTGTGAATACATAGACAGGAGCATTCAAAGAATCACGAGGCATTACCAGATATGAAGCAAAATAAGATGGTGTTTCTGCGTCATGAACCCAATTAATGCTCAACTGCAGCTTTTCCTTTAGAATTAGCCTCCAAATCAATCAAATCTAACCAAATATAGTTCAAATAATTCAAAATAGGCTTTAGAAACTATCTATGAGTGAAAACGATTCAATCTTTAATGATTTTGGGAAAATGTCAACATAAGTAAACCCCGGGCTAGCTTTGTATAAATCCGAGATTCAGACCAAAATCCAATTACACATTCACCCCCGAGCCCGATTATGTGATTTGTTTTAATTTCTACCTCAATTTCAAGTCTAAATCTCAATTTTATAAAATCCTCAATTTCTACCCAAATCCCTAAGTTTTATCATGAAACTACCTAGATTAAAGGTTAAATTCAATGGGTATTTATGAAAATATAATAAAACAAGTTAATATTTACTAACCAACAAAGTTGGGATGAAATCAATCACTTCAAAATCGCCTTTAGGCCGAGCTCTAACTTGAAAATGGTGAAACATGGTAAAACTCCCGACTTTCAGCTATTTTAATAGTTGGGCGTCATGTGTTCTTCGTGTTCGCGATGCACCTGATGCGTTCGCGAAGAACACTGTCCAAATGGCCATCGCGATCGCGAGGAATTCTCTGCATTCGTGCCGGCCTACTCCCTCTGCCTTCGTGTTCGCGAGTTAATGTCCGCATTCACGAAGAGTAACTGCCGGACCTACCCCCAGATTCCAAAAACGTACGCGTTCCCGAAGGGTAAGCACCCCTCCGCTTCGCGTTCCCGATCACCTCCCCGCGTTCGCGTAGAACAACCCAGCCCCAGGCACAACTTCCCATTCACGATCGCGAAGCACATCGCACAAGACACCAGAAACTCCTGAGAATCGGCAGTCATTTAAGTCCGAAATGGTCCGTAGCCTATCCGAAACTCACCAGAGCCCCTCGGGCTCCATACCAAGCATGCACACAAGGATAATACCATTATACGAACTCGCTAGCGTGATCAATACACCAAAATAATATCTAGAACTACGAATTGGGCATTGAAATGCATAAACTTTTAAAAAAAACTCAAGAATCTCTAAAATCACAATCAAGCGTTCGAATCCTATCATGCACCACATTTTGCATACAAGTTTCAAATAGAAAAATGGACTTATACCAAGTCCTAAAAATTAAATCCAAACCCGATAGCCATGAAGTCAACCTATGGTCATACCTAGAAAAGTTTCAAACCTTCAAATTACTAGCTTTCGACAAAACAAATCAATATACCGATCTGACGTTGTTTTCACAAAATATTGACCGTAGTCAACTTAAGTTATTTTTAAATCCAAAAAGCTTTTTTCTGTAAATATTTACGTAAAAACTTTCCGGAAAAAGACTCGGACTGCACACGCAAATCAAGAAACATCTAATGGAGCTTATAGAGGTCTCACAATACGAAAATAAGGGCTAGTACTCAAAATGACCTATCGGGTCATCACACTCTCTACCTCTAAAAGAATCTTTCGTCCTTGAACGAACATAGAAAAGTCCCTGGACTGATGAAAAGGTGTGGGTATCTGCTCCGCATATCGTAATCGGACTCCCATGTAGCTTCCTCAATCGCTAACCTCCCCATTGCATTTTCATAGAAGAAAAACTCTTAGACCTCAACTGACAAACATGTCGGGCTAGAATAGCCACTGACTCCTCCTCATAGGCTCAATTCTCATCAATATGAACCGTGATAAAGTCCAAAACATGCTAGTTGTCGTCATGGTAGTTCCGGAGCATGAAAACATGGAATACTGGATGTACTCCTGATAGGCTGGGAGGCAATGCAAGCTTGTAGGGAACCTCCCCAACTCTCTCTAAAATCTCAAATGGCACTATAAACCTCGGGCTCAACTTGCCCTTCTTCCCAAATCGCATCACGCCCTTCATAGGCGACACTCGGAGAAGAACCTTCTCTCCCACTATATAATCTACATCCCGAACCTTCTGGTCCACATAGTTATTCTGTCTAGACTAAGTTGTACAAAGTCATTCATGAACCATCTTAACCTTTTCCATAGAATCCCGAACCAAATCAATGCCAAAAACCTAGCATCACCGTGCTCAAACCAACCAATCGGCGACCCTCATATGGTGTCATCTGAACACTCGACCGGTAGATATTGTTGAAGGCGAACTCTGCAGAGGTATGAACTGGTCCCATAAACCTCCAAAATCCATAACACAAGCATGTAACATGTCCTCTAAGATCTGAATATTGCGCTCGGACTGTCCGTCTGTCTGAGGATGAAACGTTGTGCTCAGCTTAACCCGTGTGCCCAACTCATGCTGCACGGCCCTCCAAAAATGCGATGTGAACTGCGTGCCCTGGTTAGAAATGATGGAAATGGGCATGTCTTGCAGGCGGATAATATCCTGAATGTAAACTGGCGAACCTTGCTACACTCAAACAACGAAAGCTGTGCCAATACACAAGCAAGAACCTAGTTGGGCTCCGAACATCTAATCTCACAAACCGATTGACTAAAGCCTGAACGTCCATGGCTAATGGCCTCTCTGGTACCGGTATATATGCCAAATTGCCTATGTTCTCCGCCTTCCTACTCAATGCATCGACCACTACATTAGCCTTCCCCCGATGGTATAATATAATGATATCATAGCCTTTCAACAACTCTAACCATCTCTGGTGCCGCAAATTAAGGTTTTTTAGCTTGAACAGGTGCGGGAGACTCCGATGGTCGGTATAGACCTCACAACGAACGTCGTACAGATAGTACCTCCAAATCTTCAGCGCGTGAACAATAACTGCCAACTCTAAGTCATGAATAGGGTAATTCGTCTCACGAAACTTCAACTGCCAAGATCAATATTGCACCATGCCCAATATGCGATGCATCATAATATACGGTGTAAACTCCTAGACCTGTAGACAACACCAACACTAGGGTTGTAGTCAAAGTAGTCTTAAGCTTCTGAAAGCTCAACTCAATCTCGTCAGACCATTTGAAAAGAGCACCCTTTTGGGTCAACTTGGTCAATGGGGCTGAGATAGTTGAAAACCTCTCCATAAACCGGCGATAATAACCCGCCAAACCCAGGAAGCTCTGAATCACTGTAGCTAAAATAGGTCTAGGCCAATTCTACACTGCCGCAATCTTCTTAGGATCTACCTTAATGCCCGCGAAAGATACAACACTGCCCAAAGAGGAAACCGAGTCCAACCAGAACTCACACTTTGAAAACTTAACATATAACTGACTATCTCTTAAATTTAGAAGTAAGAGCCCCTCGGGCTCCATACCAAGCATGCACACATGGTTAATAACATTATACGAACTCGCAAGCGTGATCAATACACCAAAATAATATCTAGAACTACGAATTGGGCATTGAAATGCATGAAATTTTAAAGAAAACTAAAGAATCTCTAAAATCACAATCAAGCGTTCGAATCCTATCAAACCAACTCCGATTTGCACCAAATTTTGCATACAAGTTTCAAATAGAAAAATGGACTTATACCAAGTCCCAAAAATAAAATCCAAACCCGATAGCCATGAAGTCAACCTACGGTCATACTTAGAAAATTTTCAAACCTTCAAATATTGACCGTAGTCAACTCAAGTTATTTTTAAAGCCAAAAATCTTTTTTCTGCAAATATTTACGTAAAAAAGTTCAGGAAAAAGACTCTGACTGCACACGCAAATCAAGAAATATCTAATGGAGCTTATAGAGGTCTCAAAACACAACAATAAGGGCTAGTACTCAAAATGACCTATCGGGTCATCACACTCTCCAACTCTAAAAGAAACTTTCGTCCTCGAACGAACATAGAAAAGTACCTGGACTGGTGAAAAGGTGTGGGTATCTAGTACGCATATCGTACTCGGACTCCCATGTAGCTTCCTCAATCGCAAACCTCCCCATTGCATTTTCATAGAAGAAAAACTCTTAGACCTCAACTGACGAACATGCCGGGCTAGAATAGCCACCGGCTCCTCCTCATAGGCTAAATTCTCATCAATATGAACCGTGATAAAACATGGAATACCGGATGCACTCATGATAGGCTAGGAGGCAATGCAAGCCTGTAGGGAACCTCCCCAACTCTCTCTAAAATCTCGAATGGCCCTATAAACCTCGGGCTCAGCTTGCCCTTCTTCCCAAATCACATCACGCCCTTCATAGGCGACACTCGGAGAAGAACCTTCTCTCCCACCATATAATCTACATCCCGAACCTTCTAGTCTGCATAGTTATTCTGTCTAGACTAAGCTGTATGAAGTCATTCCTGAATCATCTTAACCTTTTCCATAGAATCACGAACCAAATCAATGCCCAACAACCTAGCCTCTCCGGGCTCAAACCAACCAATCGGCGAGCCTCATACGGTGCCATCTGAATACTTGACCGGTAGATATTGTTGAAGGCGAACTCTGCAAGAGGTATGAACTGGTCCCATCAACCTCCCAAATCCATAACACAAGCATGTAATATGTCCTCAAAGATCTGAATAGTGCGCTCCGACTGTCCATCTATCTGAGGATAAAACGGTGTGCTCAACTCAACCCGTGTGCCCAACTCACACTACACGGCCCTCTAAAAATGCGATGTGAACCGTGTGCCCTGGTTAGAAATGATGGAAATGGGCATGTCCTGCAGGCGGATAATCTCCTGAATGTAAAGTGGCGAACCTTGATACACTCCAACAACGAAAACTGTGCCACAACACAAGCAAGAACCCAGTTGGGCTCCGAACATCTAATCTCAAAACCCGGTTGGCTAAAGTCTGAACATTCATGGCTAATGGCTTCTCTGGTATCGGTAAATATGCCAAATTGCCTATGCTCTCCACCTTCCTACTCAATGCATTGGCCACTACATTAGCCTTCCCCTGATGGTATAATATAGTGATATCATAGAATTTCAACAACTCTAACCATCTCCGGTGCCGCAAATTAAGGTGTTCTAGCTTGAATAGGTGCTGGAGACTCCGATGGTCGGTATAGACCTCACAACGAACGTCGTATAGATAGTGCCTCCAAATCTTCAGCGCGAGAACAATAGCTGCCAACTCTATTCATGAATAGAGTAATTCTTCTCATAAAACTTCAACTGCCGAGATCAATATTGCACCAAGCCCAATATGCGATGCATCATAATATACGGTGTAAAATCCTGAACCTGTAGACAACACCAACACTAGGGTTGTAGTCAAAGCAGTCTTAAGCTTTTGAAAGCTCAACTCACTCTCATCAGACCATCTGAAAAGAGCACCCTTTTGGTTCAACTTGGTCAATGGGGCTGAGATAGATGAAAACTTCTGCATAAACCGGTGATAATAACCCGCCAAACCCAGAAAGCTCTGAATCACTGTAGCTAAAATAGGTCCAGGCCAATTCTACACTTCCGCAATCTTCTTAGGATCCACCTTAATGCTCGTGAAAGATACAACACTGCCCAAAAAGGCAACCGAGTCCAACAAGAACTCACACTTTGAAAATTTGGCATATAACTGACTATCTCTCAAATTTAGAAGTATGATACGCAAAAGGGGCCCATGTTCCTCTCGGCTACATTATTAGACCAAACTATCATCAATAAATACGATCACGAAAGAATCCAAATAGGGCTTGAACACCCGGTTCATCAAATCCATAAACGATGCTAGGGCATTTGTCAAGCCAAATAACATCACTATGAAATTATAATGACCATACCAAATTCGATTCCCTAATCTTCAATTGGTGGTAGCCATATCTTATATCAATCTTCAAAAATACTTTGGCACCCGGAAGTTGATCAAAAAAGTCATCAATCCTCGGCAACAGATACTTATTCTAGATAGTGGCTTTGTTCAACTGCCGATAATCTATACACATCCTCATTGAACCATCCTTCTTCTTCACGAAAAACACTGGTGCACCCCAAGGCAACACACTAGGGCTAATAAATATAAATAGGCTAAGTGATCGGATCCAAGTCAATACAGAAGTCGAGATCTCTATCGGGTGACATCCCTAGCAAATCTATAGGGAACACCTCTAGATACTCGCGCATAACTAGTACTAAATCCATGGAAGGAACCTCCGCACTAGGATCACAAATATAGGCTAAATATGCTAGACAACCCTTCTTGACCATACGTCGAGCCTTTAGAAATAAATACCCCTGCTAGTAGAGTGGCCAGGAGTCCCCCTCTACTCTAATCGGGGCAACCCCGGCATGGCTAAGGTCATTTTCTTGGTGTGACAGTCCAAAATGGCATGATAAGGTGACAGCCAATCTTTGTCCAATGTAACATCAAAGTCCACCATATCAAGAAGTAGATGATCTACACTTGTCTAAAGGCTCCCGATAAAAACCACATACGAGAGATGAATATGATCTACAAGAATAAAACCTCTCATAAGTGTAGACACATAGACAAGAGCATTCAAAGAATCACGAGGCATAACCAGATATGAAGCAAGATAAGATGGTGTTTCTGGATCACGAACCTAATTAATGCTCAACAGCGGCTTTTCCTTTAGAATTAGCCTCCGAATCAATCAAATCTAACCAAATATAGTTCAAATAATTCAAAATAGTCTTTAGAAACTATCTACGAGTGAAAAGGATTCAGTCTTTAATGATTTTGGAAAAATGTTAACACAAGTCAACCCTGGGTTAGTTTGGTCAAAACACGAGATTCGGACCAAAATCCAATTACACCTTCACCCCCGAGCCCGATTATGTGATTTGTGTTTAATCCAACCTCAATTTTAAGTCTAAATCTCAATGTTATAAAATCCTCAATTTCTACTGAAATACCTACGTTTTATCATGAAACTACCAAGATTAAAGGTTAAAATCAATGGGTGTTTATGAAAATATAATAAAACAAGTTAATATTTACTAACCAATAAAGTTGGGATGAAAACAATCTCTTCAAAATAGCCTTTAGGCCGAGCTCTAACTTGAAAATGGTGAAGAATGGTAAAATTCGTGACTTTCAGCTATTTTAATAGTTGGGCGTCATGTGTTCTTCCTGTTTGCGATGCACCTGATGCGTTCGCGAAGAACACTGTCCAAATGGCCATCGCGATCGCGAGGAATTCTCCGCGTTCCCGCCGGCTTACTCCCCTTGCCTTCGTGTTCGCGAGCTAACGTCTGCGTTCACGAAGGGTAATGTGATGACCCAAAAATGTCATCTTTAAATTTATAATTAATTATGTGTTCTAAGACCTCAAAAGTGCTTTTTATCATTCTTCGACTTGCGTGCGCAATCCATATAGATTACTGGAAAAGTTGTTATGTGAAAAATGGATTAAATGTGATTTAGAACTTTAAAAACTCAATTGTGTTGACATTGGTCAACATTTTAAGCAAACGGACTCAGATCAATGTTTTGACAGTTCCGTTAGGTCAGTATCGTGATTTGGGACTCAGGCGTATGACCGGAATCAGATTCCGAGGTCCCTAGCCCAAGATATGAAATTTTGATAAACATTTAAAAGTTTAAGTTCAAATAGTGACTAGATGTCTAATTATGTGCAAACAACCCCGGAATAGAGCTTTGATGATTCCAACAGCTCTGTATGTTGATTTTGGACTTAGGAGCACGATCGAAAGTTTATTTAGAAGTCCGTAGTGAAATTAGGCTTGAAATGGCTAAAATATGAATTTAAGGTTTTGAAGTTTGACCGGGGAGTTGACTTTTTGATATCGGGGTCGGAATCCAGTTCTGAAAATTTTCATAGCTCCATTACGTAATTTATGACTTGTGTGCAAAATTTGAGGTCAATCGGACTTGATTTGATAGGTTCCGACATCGAATGTAGAATTTGAAAACTCTTAGTTTCATTAAGCTTGAATTGGGGTATGATTCATGGTTTTAGCATTATTTGATGTGATTTATAGGTTCGACTAAGTTTGTATGATGTTTTAGGACTTGTTGGTATATTTGGTTGAGGTCCCGAAGGCCTCGGGTGAGTTTTGGATGGTTAACGGATCAAAAGTTGGACTTAAAAGGCTGCTGCAATTTTCTCTTCTGCTGTATATTATGGGCTGTGATCGAGCCCCAGATCGAACCCAGATATCAAACCCAAGTGTCGAGCCCAGGGTTGATGAGGCTCAGGCTCGAGCTCGAGATCGAAACTACGATCGAAGGTCCAACTCGAGGACATGATCGAATGTAAGGCTCGATGCCCTGATCGAAGGCACATGCTCGATGCCCTGATCGAAGGCCCAGCCTCGATGCCCTGATCGAAGGCCCAGCCTCGATGTCCTGATC
>AWOL01S0016745.1:35449-46202 GCA_000715115.1 Nicotiana otophora | reverse complement strand
ATGAATAATGCTACACAAGAGGTCCTTATTTATAGCTATACTATACAAGGACATACTACTCCTTTACCAATGTGGGACAATACTACACTATATACATGCTGTAAATTAACAGTATTAAAGTTGCACCCATTCCTGATGTTGGGCTATCAAATGTTGGGCCACCTATTTTATATTACTTCACTTTCCAGATGTTTAACCAGGACATTTTTTTTGGGGGGGGGGGGGGGGGGGTTAGAATCCCACATGTAGGCTCCAAACTTCACTACTTGAGCTAGCTCTGTGGTTGATTTAAGTCCAAGGTCCATTTTCATTAAGAATACCTATCATTTTTCTTTCATGTATCTAAGCTAGATTTGTTCTTTTGATTGAACGGAAACTTATTGGTTGACTTATTTTATTCCTTCATGATATTTCAAGTGTTTTGTTAAGCAGCTCCTGGGTGTAAGAGTGTTCCAAATTTTTTTGCTTGTGTTTAATTGGACAAATAATCGTACATGCCATGAAGAACCATGACAACAATATTTTGATGTTTATTTACTGAAGCTCTCTTGCCGATGTTTTAGAATTTACACAGATTTTTGTATTAGAGAATGACCTTTATTTTTAACTTTTCAACAGGATGATGGCGCACAAGTTTGTGCAGCAGTCAGTAGAGTCAGATTCCTACCTAAAAAAGCAAAAGTCAAAGAAATCTTGGTGGTCTTTTGGCTGGTTAATACTGGATCTTTAATACCCCCTTGATTTCTGTACTGTGAAATGCTTTTATATTCTTTGTTTTTTCTTCTATGGAGTCTTATGTGGTTGACCAACTTTCTCAGGACCAGCCAATCAGTTGAAGAAGGAAGTGAGCAAGCAGGGTTTACTGAGGAAGACTGGGAGAGGTTAAATAATATAATTGGGTATAAAGAAGGTGAAGAAGAACCACTGTTGGCAACTCATGACCGGAGAGATGTGCCACATACCACCTTGGAGGTTCACATGAAGCACAATGCCTCAAAGCTTAGTGATACTCACAACTGCCTTGCTGATTTGTCATGTGATAACCTTGATTGTTATATAAAGCTTTATTCAGAAGCAAAGGTTTTTGACGTAAAACTAGGATCATATCAATTATGGTCTCCAAATGGCCTTCTCGCTGAGGTGAGAATCTTTACATTCTAAGTTAGAAAGTTTTTGAAATTTGGGATATACTTTTTCTTTTTTATTTAAATATTCCTTTGTATAGGGTGAAAAGTCGACAGCTGAAAGCTTTCGATATTATGGAGAATATTTTCTATTCTCTTTTCTTTTTCACTTTTTTTGGTGTGTGTGTGTGTGAGAGAGAGAGAGAGAGAGAGAGAGATTAAGTTAGACAGCCTCATTTATGGTAATATTTTCTGTTTAGAGCGCTACTGTCAATGATTCCTTGGTTGCTGCATTCTGCTACAAGCCTTTCGATTCCAACATTGACTGGAGATTAGCAGCTAAAGCTTCTCCCTGCTATGTGACTGTAAGCTGAAGTTTTATTTTAGCTCACCAGTTTGCAACAGTTTACCGTTTTAACTGATCAAAATTTTTTCCTTAGTATTTGAAGGATTCCATTGACCAAATTATCAACTTTTTTGAAAGTAATGCTGCTGTAAGTCAGACCATAGCTCTGGAAACAGCTGCTGCAGTACAGGTCAGCTTTAGCTCCTTATTTTCTTCACCAACGTAGTTTCAAAGCTCAATTTTGACATTACTTTTCCTTTTCCATCTGTTTTGTTCCCTGTGCATTGAATTGGTGTTTAGATCACAGCTTATTTCATGGTCATAAAACTTTTTCTTCTTAGAGAAGTGAGTTGATTGAGCATTAAAAAAAAACCTGACTAAATTTCTTTGTGCACTCCACTTCATTGCTTGATCTTGTTGTTCCTGGCAATGAATGGGGATGAACCAACAAGAAGTTTGTCCTTGATTGTTAGCCTTCTTCTTTCATCAAACATTATCAATGAAGGTGTGCTAGGGCATAACGGCATTTTGGAACTGATTCCAATGAGAAGCTCGAAAAGTTGACCATGACATTTTCTTGTTCTATTTTCCCTGAAATTGAAAGACATGGTTGTTGTAACCAAAAATTAAATTTTAAGATAAAAGAGAAAAGGAAGAAATTTCGTGAATGAATTGCTTGGCAAGTTCCTCGAGCCCATGGAGTTCCTTGTTGTACATAAGATTGGGTGTCTTTTGTAGAGAACAATATATTTTTGTGGGTTTCTGCCTTTTTGGTATATTTCTAGCATATAGGCACTTTTGTTTTGGCCCAATAATTAATGAAATTTTAATTACTTGATCAGAAAAATAATCATATACCTTTAGATTAACTATAATTATTAAGAGAGAGATCGAAACTACCAAATTAATAATATCTTTAATCGTTTTTTTTGGACAATGGTAACATTTTATAAAAGAAAACGGCACAAAGTTTGTGCTGGTAGAAAAGTGACAAAATACATATCCCAAAAACAGTAAAGAATCCCCCTACTACAAAAACTTACAAGGATATCTTTAATCTGTTGATAACATGTTATAGTTTTATTGGTAGAATAAAGTATAATATTAGCACCCAAGGGTGTGGCCTAACAATTGAAGTGAGATGCAAACTATGCGAGACCAGGGTTCAAATCCCAGCAAAGACAACAACCTAGGTAATTCCTTCACATTTGCCGTTGCTAGGCAGAGTTACCGATTACATGTGTTGTAGAAGATAGGAGGTACTCGGTTGAATAGTCAGGTGCGCACGAGCTAGTCTGGACACCACCATTATCAGAAAAAAGTTGAGGATAATATTGTATTGAGAAAGGTAAAAGAGAGGCTTAGAAACTTTGAGGTATTGAAAAGAATTGAAATTCCACGGGGGAATTGAACAACAATTTGAAACAACCCAGAAAGGAAGGGGAACATTTTGGGATAGGGCGACTATTGCCTTTAAGACGCTTATTTCACCTTTTAATATCAACTCTTGCTGTTACTACTAGTTTAATCGCTCTTTGCCACTCAACCTAGTAATATGGATATTAATGTCTCAAAAATGTTGAATTAATGAATTTATGCAAGAGATTCTTGGTTTATGTTTGTATTCGCAGTTTTCATTTGAAACGTGTTGGTATATGATGTGTATTTGTCCTGTTGTCAGATGACAATTGATGAAGTCAAACGAACTGCACAGCAACAAGTAAACAGAGCTCTGAAGGATCAGTCCAGGTTAGATACTTTTTTTTGTATGTCAAGCTGGTATCCTGATGTTGTTGAGATTACTGGTCCCTCACAGTGATTTGAGCAGTTTAAAAGAAAAATTGCTACATGTAATTGTCCAGTAAAAATTTCTGCAAATGTGATCCTGATGTAAAGAATAGGTGGTTTTGGGGAGGGATGGAGTGGTGGACAGGGATCAAGACTGACGATTCAGTGGTCTAGGCATGTCTCCCTATAAGTTTGTCAGGTGTATCTATCTTTTGCTGTTTAATGTTGCAGCATTATCAACCTTCGAACCCAAACAAATCTAGTGGTAGATATCAACATGTTGCATTCTTTTGTACCATCCAGATAATTTTAATATTGATATCCGCTTTTTACCAGGTTCTTCCTGGATTTGAATATTGCGGCTCCAAAAATTACCATTCCTACAGATTTCTGTCCAGATAACACTCACTCAACTAAGCTGCTTCTTGACTTGGGAAATTTGGTGATTTCTACAAAGGTAAATCTAAGGATCGTCTGAATCTATAAGACCAGATATCCCTCAGTTGGCTAAAGTGCCGTGTTTCTGTAATATGGGCAGGATGATTCTGAATTTGTCGCACCTGAGGAGATGAATATGTACGTTCAGTTTGATATGGTCCTCAGTGATGTTTCTGCTTTCTTGGTTGATGGTGATTACTATTGGAGTCAAACCCCTACAAATGGAGTTGGTCCATCTAGGTCTAACTTTGTTGCTTGGTTGCCTGTTATTGACAAGTGTGCAGTGGTTCTAAAGCTTCAACAGGTGATTGCACATTTCTTCTGAACATGATCTTACATTCACATAATTTATCTTAGTATGTTTTCACAGTTTCAACTTTGGGTGCAACACCTCTCATATTCCAATTTTTCCAGATTCGGCTAGAGAATCCCGCCTTTCCTTCGACGAGACTTGCAGTGCGTCTTCCGTCTTTAGGATTCCATTTTTCTCCTGCTCGGTATCATCGGTTGATGCAAGTTGCAAAGATATTTGAAGGAGAGGAAAGAAATGATTCAGATGTTTATCGTCCTTGGACTCAATCTGATTTTGAAGGGTGGTTGTGTCTTCTTACCTGGAAGGTTACTTTTAGATTAACCTATCCAAGTTTTGTTGCATATTGATATGTGCTTTAGTAGTTGTACATATCTGATAATTATTATTTTTTCACTGTAGGGTGTTGGTGGTAGGGAGGCTGTATGGCAGCGGAGATACCTATGTATAGTTGGAACCTTTCTTTATATACTGGAAAATCCTGGCTCTAGATCTTACAAGCAGTATACCAGGTAAAAACTATGTTCCATGTCTTGTGGCATCACCTAAACAATCGAGCCCCGACAAAACACCGCAAAAGCAACTACATTAGGCTGGTTGACATCGTTAATTCTCTTTAGTTTTGGGAGATGGCCAACTGTATGGCCGAGTGGGAGATTCCATGGGTAGTAGGAAGACTTTAATACAATAAGGTTCTGGGAGGAAGGAGTGGAGAGTATAACTGTCTAGGGAAATGGAGGAATTTTCGGAGTTTTATCAACAATAACTCTTATTGATTTACCCTAAATAGGAGCAAGTGTTACATGGATCAGAGCATGAGTCTATTTCAAAATAAGGGCTGGATAAGCTTTTGGTATCTAGTATCTACTGCATGGGATGAGATGATGCTGGATGCATTGCTAGTTCCAATGTTTAGATTTGTTTCTGACTATGTGCCTATCTTGCTAGATAGAGATTGTCATAGTTTGATTTGGCACAATCTTTAATAAAGAAGAGAAGACTTGTTAGATATGTGGTCTTAAATAAGCTATAACATTTGTGTGGTTGAAAAACTTTTGAAACTTGTGGTATGAAATTTGCCATAACATTTGTGTGTGCTTCTTATTAAGGAAATATTGAAAGGTGCCAACGTTTTGAAATGGACTAATAAGAAAATAGTGCCAATCTTCTTAAAACGGAGGGAGTTGTAGAAGAAAAAGTTGCGTACTCTTTTCAGGTTTGAGAATCGAGGTGGATATAGAATTTAAATTCCAGGGGTTTAATTTTTAAGGTTCTTAATATTGAACCTAGTATATCTTTAAAGTTATGATTTCATATCTACTATTATTGCAATTTTAGTGAATTTTTACACTTATCGTCGAAAGTACTGGGTTCAGATGAACTCGGTATCCTAACACTAGATCCGCCCCTGTTCGAGAACATGTGACTCAAGGTGCCTGATTTCGGAGATAGAGTCAAGAAGTGGTGGAACAGGTGATGTCACCAGGTACACCATCCTTTTGGTATGCTATCGATTTTGGAGTAACAACATACCCAGTGTAGTCCTATAAGTAGGATCTGGGAAGTTAGTATGTACACATACTTTGCCCCTACCTTGTGAAGGTAGAAAGACTATTTCTGATAAGTCCTCGACTCAAGAGAAGTATGGAAATAGAAGAAAACACGTAATAAGATAACCGGATCAAAAGAAACACATGTAGTATTAGAAATCTAAGAATAGAAAATAAGAGAATACACTAGTACAACATGTATAGAAAGGCAATACAGATACAAGAAAGAAGCATGCTCAACTACTTACCAACTCACTACCCTTATCCTCGACCTCCATACCCTCCTGTCAAGAGTCAATGTCCTTGGCGAGCTGAAGATGTGCCATGTCCTGCCTGATCACCTTCCCCCAATACTTTTTCGGCCTACTCCTACCTCTCCTTGGCCCTACCATTACCAACCACTCACACCTCCTGACCGGGACATCTGCTTATCTCCTTTTCACATACCCGAACCATCTCAGCTTCGCTTCCCACATCTTGTCTACCCCGGGGGCTACTCCCACCTTGTCCAGAATATTTTGGAGTACGAATATTAATTGTATAAAAATGAGGTTAGATGGAGACCAAAGTTTCGGGGGATAATGTTCAACCAAATAAGAGTCGGGAGGAGGAGTGGTTAGAAAGGGTTATAGGAGAACAAGAGGTGAGGTAGTGGTGAGTTGTGCCCGAGATAAGATCCTGGGACCAAATGGGTTCACATTGGCCTTTGTCCAGCTGTGCTAAAGCAGATTTAAGGGGACTTGATGCAAACCGTTATGACATTTCTAGAAACGGGTAAGTTCAAAGAAGCCTCAACACATCATATTTTTTATGTTGAAAGATGAGGGTTATAAGCACAAGGATTACATGCATAGTAATTTGGTGGGTATCATATATGAGATAATTCCTAAGGCGCTTTCTAACATACTTAAAAAGCACTAAATAAAGCAATACCCATTTTCTGGAATGCGTTTGATCAAGTAGACAGAGTTTGCATGCAACTTTGGTGGCGAATGAAGTGATTGATCCTAGAAGGAAGAAGGGAGAGCTAGGGATTAGGAATTTTTGGATGCAAATTGGACCTTGAAAAGGTCTATGTTGATATGCATTAGGAACTCCTGGACTACATCATAATGATGACATATTTGGGACAAGAGGAGGCGGATAAAATTTTGCATTTCTATTGTTAGATTCTAAGTCTTAGTGAATGAAAGACCTTCTGGTGATAGGGGGATCCGCTATCTGCGATGCTATTCTTTTTGGGGATGAAACCGCTGAAATAAATTGATGGAGGATTATTAAGAGACCTTTTTACCTCGTTGAGGAACAAAGTTTCATTAGGGTTATCCAGTTCATGTTTGTGGATGACACCTTTGTATTCAGCGATGCAGGTGTGCCCCAGCTAAATATTTAAGACAAACCCTTATTTAAGCTCTCGAAATTTGGGTGGATGAGTATGCTTTATGTAGAGATTTGTAGCAGAATTGGAAAGGGGGTATATGACTAGAAACGTTACATTGCCATATGATTGTGGATTGTGGAGGAACATTATGAAAGGGTGGGAAGACTTTAGCCTATTTATCGTTTAGGGCGAGGAATGGTAGTAGTATAAGTTTTGACACAGCTGGTGTGGTGACATACATTAAGTATTGCTTTCCCTAATTTCTTTAGAGTGTCGTGCCAAAGATGATGGTACAACAGAGCCGAAAGATACATAACGGGGAAGTTTATCAGAATTTGAGGTTTAGGAAAAACTTTTAAGATTGGAAAATGAGCGAGTTTAACATCTATTGGAGCTGCTTCACAAGCACATTACACTGAATGATACACCACTTAATGGAGATGAGTGAGGTTTTAGGAGGAATGGCCTATATATAATCAAATCTTACTAATATAGATTGTTGGGGAGATCCTGCACCAAATGATTCGTTTATCGGGGTGTCGAAAAAGGTTTGTTTCTTCACGACATTGTTTTGTGTGCAAACATTTGAGTGAAAATGTAGATCATCTCGTGTTGCATTTAAACGACGCAGTTGTGGTGGGTGGTCCTACATTGGTAAAAAGTACAGTGGGTGATGCAGAGCACCGTCAAAGAAGCGCTTACATAGCTGCTCTTACATATGTGGGCATGTAGAAGAAGGAGAGAAGACCTAGGGCATGAGATGTTATGGGTTGTATGGATAGATAGAAATAAGGGACTGTTTGAAGGGTTAGAAAATGTCTTTGTAATTCTATAGCATAGCCTTTTATCTTTAGTTCTCATTTGGTGTACTTGTGAGCTCCCAGCTTGTATAGATGATTGGGTATTTTTGTACATAGCCATATTTTTAGTGGGTTCTCTGCTGTTTGGTATACTGCTAGTATACGGGGTTTTCCCATCATTAATGGATTGTTTACCTTATTAAAAATAACATCAGGTCGTCAACTTGTCAAAATAAAAAGAAAACAAACAATTCTTTACCATTGTTTTATTATGGAAGATCAGACTTTACATTATCATATTTTAGTAGCCCTTTTGTGATATGAGTCATTTGTGAAGGATATAAAATTTATGAGATGAACGAAAAAATCATGGTTTACTTGGAAATCTATTTAAGAGTTCAATATAAAAATATTTTTGGAATAATAAGTAGAGGTAACAACTTGGTGGTTTGGTCAAATTTGGGCAGGTCAAAATGGGTCAAATCAATAAACTGGTGATGACTCGACCTGCCCAAAGTTTGCTTGGGTCAAATCAATTATTGCCCTTTTCTGTTGCACTCTTTTACCGAACATCAAGGGTTATCAGTTTGTGACAGGGGGGGAGGGCTTTTCCTTGTATAACGTTGCAATTCTTATACGTGGCCTTGTCACTTACTAGATGAAGTCTATTTGACTATAGTTACAGCTACTCTTAAATGTTACCGGATGTGATTCCCTCTTTTAAAAGTGTGTTAGTTAAAATTTAAAAATAAATCACAAGGCAAACTCTAAAATAGTTTTCACTTCTGCATTTCTAGTACCATAACCATATCCCCATATGCTCGATTGAAATTTGTTTGTAGATCTACGCATATGTCTATTGAGATCTCCCCAATAACATTGTTGGTAATTTGGGACTCCTTGTACCGAGGTATCCGTATCCTCTCGGAATTTGGTTTTACCCTTTTTATGACATCAGAAGCTTATGTTTTTTGCATTCAGCCTCATAATTTTATCGAAATACTGTTTATTAACCCCAGAAAAGGATAAAAACATATTGAAGTTGCTGTTTTCCCCGCGAATTGTAGTCTAGTGGTTTGGTACGCTGTCATAGCATGGAGCAAAAATCAAAATTGAAGTAAGATTGACAGAGAGTTGGGATGTTGTATGTCCTATTAACCATGCTCGTGAATGGAGTTCCTCTTTTTACGTCGATATGGCGGGAGGGAGAATAACCCAAATGTATTATTGGATCATGAGCTCTCTTATCCTACTTCATGGCTTCATATTGTTTTTTTTTTTTTGAGAAAGGTAACAGTTATATTAATCTTCAGCACAGAGGTTGTGTTGGACCGGTAGCTAAATACAGATCCCAAAAAATTAAAAATGTACAAAAATCTATCCTACTTCATGCCTTCATGACTTTGGAAAGGCAGATAGATATAGTGCTAGAACATATAATTAGCTAAATGCATGTGAATTTATGTTATGCCTCGAAGATGAGAGAAGTTAGATAAATGATATACTATTACAATGTGGTTTGGTTTATAGAATCAAGAATCTTATCTCAGCAACTAATTTGAACGTACAGCATGTTTTCATCTCCATTGGTACTTTATTTGAAAAAAAGGAAAAAAAGAGAGATAATGTCTAGATTTCTGGTGGTCCTCTGTGTGAAGCCGATCTAGGTTTTCTGACTGTAATTCCTATTGCTCACCTGGCTTATCCATCTTTTATCTGTGCTTTGTATCCTTAACTTCATTGTTGTACTGCCTTATTGCAGTTTACGAGGAAAACAACTATATCAAGTTCCTCCAAATGATGTTGGCGACGAACAACATGTGTTGGCTGTCTATAGTGCTGAAAGAGCCACCAACGTACTTTTCAAAATCTTTGGCTTCTTTTGGTTGTGCAGATTCTGTTTTCTGGCATTCCTTACCTTATCATTGCTTGTAGGTTGTGGAAGATGCAAATGCTCTAATATTACGTTGTGACTCTGAAGATTTAAAGAAGACATGGCAGAGCCACTTGCTCGGGGCCATCTATCGTGCATCGGTAGACCTTTGTGCTATTTCTCTTTATGCTGATTTGGAATCTTGCTTATTGACATGCCAATAGCTAGAGTCGTAAGATTGTGGTTGGGTGGTCTTTGTCAGATAACATCCCTTTGTAGGTGCCTATGACAAACTATGAATTGATGAATAGAAACTGCTGTTAATAGTTTAAATTAAGGTGAAAATGTGGTGAGTGAAGCACCCGAGGGTGTGGCCCAGTGGTCAATGAAGTGAGTTGAGAGGTCTCAGGTTCAAATCCCAGCGGAGACAAATACACTAGGGGTGATTTCTTCTCATCTGTCCAAGCCTTGGTGGATAGAGTTACCTGGTACTTGTTGCTGGTGGAAGGTAGCAGGTATCCCCACGGTTATTATAAAAAAGAATGTGGTGAGTGTGAGCGGTCAGCAGAATTTGATCTTGGAGACTACAGTGTGATAAACCTGTTGCCTTCAAGACAAAAAGATTTTTTCCTAAAAACTTGCAGGAGTATCTCTCTCTCTCTCTTTCTAATTCCTTTTCTCTGGACAATATTAATGGATCGAGATCCTTACTATAAGTTTTTTTTTGATAAGGTAAATTGTATTAATCAAAAGGGAGAGAAACTCCCGTATACACGAAGTATACCAAAGACGTAGAGAATTTACATCAGAACATGATTTTCTACAAAAGACGCCCAATCTTCTATACAAGTAGGGGCTAAATGAGTGCACCAAAAAGCGATCAAAGATAAAAGACTATTCTTAAGATGTGAAAAAGGAGACTCAATCTCCTCAAAAGCTCTCCTATTTCTCTCTCCCCATACTACCCACACGAGAGCTAACGGGGCGAACTTCCACGCCTTTTGCTTTCTTCTTCTACGAAAACCGCCCCAGCTATGTAACATTTCCTTTACAGTGCTTGGCATCACCCATTGAACACCAAAAAGATTCAGGATTGCCCTCCACAAAGCAAAGGACACAGGGCAATGCAACAAAAGGTGATCA
>AWOL01S0016745.1:0-34081 GCA_000715115.1 Nicotiana otophora | reverse complement strand
CTTTTGCTTTCTTCTTCTACGAAAACCGCCCCAGCTATATAACATTTCCTTTACAGTGCTTGGCATCACCCATTGAACACCAAAAAGATTCAGGATTGACCTCCACAATGCAGAGGACACAGGGCAATGCAACATAAGGTGATCAACTTCTTCCCCAGAGCTTTTACACATGTAGCACCAACTAACAAGTGTAATTCCCCTCTTTCGGAGATTTTCAGCAGTCAAGATCACTCCCCTTGCCGCTAGCCATGCAAAAAAGCACACCTTCGTGGGCGCCCTAGGAATCCAGATCGAGGAGTATGGAAAAGTGGTCTCCTCTCTCACCAACATACTCTGGTAAAAGGACTTTACGGTGAACAAACCATCGCCACGCAAGCCCCATCTCCAAGAGTCGCAGGATGGTTGAAGCCTGTCTTGCCCGTATAGCAGTGCCAACAAAACTTGGAGCTTTGCAATCTCCCAATCTTGCATGTTCCTCCTGAATGAGAGGTCCCATACTACCCCCTTCATGTTCCTTGCGAATCTGTTGGACCATCAGTTTCTTCTGGTTTGAAACTCTGAAGACGTAGGGGAAGGAGACCCTCAGAGTATCCTCTCCACACCACCTATGATTCCAAAAGCTGATTCTCCTTCCATCTCCCACCCTGTAAGTGATGTTGCCACTGAATGCTTCCCAATTCTTCGTGATGCTCCTCCACATGCCACACCCGAAAGGTGTTGTGATCGCCTTGGTCCTCCAATCCCCTCCAGTTGAATCGTACTTTTCTACTATGACCTCCCTCCATAGAGCATGCTCTTCTACCCCGAATCTCCACAACCACTTTCCCATTAAAGCTCTGTTAAATACCTTAAGATCTTTCACTCCAAGTCCACCCCACTTCTTTGGGGAAGTGACTGTCTGCCAATTCACCAGATGAAACTTTCTAGTTCCATCCGCCGCATCCCACAGAAAGTTCCTTTGAAGTCGCTCCAGTTTTTCTGTGATGCTCACCGGTGCTTGCAACAGTGATAAGTAATAGGTGGGCATACTCGATAACGTGCTTTTGATAAGCACTTCCTTACCTCCTTTTGACAAATACCGTTTCTGCCACCCTGTTAATCTTTTTTCAACCCGTTCGATCACTGGATTCCAAACCGTAGTATCCTTATATGAAGCGCCCAAAGGGAGGTCCAGGTAAGTAGTGGGAAGGGAGCCCACCTTGCATATGAGAACACCAGACAAGGCATCAATATTAGTAACCTCACCTACCGGGAAAATCTCACACTTGCCGATGTTGATTTTGAGTCATGATACTAACTGAAACCACTGCAGGACCTGCTTCAGGTAGGTCAACTGATCCATATCGGCATCACAGAAAACCAGTGTGTCATCCGCAAAAAGCAAATGTGAGACTCTTTGGGCACTGTGTAAATGGGGATCAATTAGTAAGTAAATGGGGATCAATTAGAAGCATTGGGAAACTAGGTTTCTGGTGTGGATTAAGAGCTAGGACAAGATGTCTTAGTTTAACTTCATCATAACTTCACTTAGATTTGGCAGTTTAAGTCTTCGGATTTCAGGAGATCTTAAGGACTGTCTTTATTGGTTGCTTTCGGGATAGTACTTTTATCCCCTTTTTGAGGGGTGGGGTGTGGGTGTTTTGTACGGGGAAAACAGGAGTATATATTCATCAAGTCCTTGCATGTTGTTGCTTTCCAATGAGAAAGTTCTCAAAAGTGAGGTTTCATGCAGGGATCAGCTCCAATTACTGGTTTATCTGAATCATCATCTGAGTCTGAAGACTATGAAGCTGATCATGCAGACAATCATGATTTAATGGATCTGTCAAAAATGGAGAGTGTGTATTTGACCGGTATTCTTGATGAGTTAAAGATGTGCTTCAATTATAGTCATGAGGTGAGTATTGGTGAAAACTATCAAGGACACTTTTTCTTGAAAAGCAGTGACTCCACTGACATGTATAATATGCTTTCCACTTTGTCTAGCATGATCAAAGTTTTACTAAGGCACTTCTAGCCGAGGAGAGGGGCTTATTTGAATTTCGAGCAACGGGTGGTCGGGTAAGATTACTGCAGGTTTTGCTATGGGTCTTATTTTAGCTTGATCTCTAATCTTTTGCTTTAATGCTTTAAATTTATGTCTTACACAGGTTGAGTTTTCAATTAGAGGCAATGATATTTTTATAGGGACTCTCCTGAAAGCTCTGGAGGTAGAAGATTTGGTGTGCCAGACAGGGATATCTGGCTCTTGTTATCTAGCACGATCCTTCATCAGAAATGTTGGTGCACCCCCCCTTTTAAATGATGTCGAAAGCCAGAGCAATGAATTTAGTCAATATGATGGAGAAGAGAAGTTTTATGAGGCATCTGAAAATTTAAATGACCTGACTGATAGTCCGTATTCATCTGGAAATTTTTTGTCATCAGAAAAGACCATGTCAAAGGCTCCTAGTTTTAATCGTTTTGCTGGTCTTCTGCCTATTGATGTTCATGATAATGGAACTAATTCTGTAAAACTGACTGATACATTAGATAGTTTCGTGAAGGCTCAAGTGGTTATTTATGACCAGAAGTCACCTCGCTATACTAGCATTGATACAAAGGTCAGCTGGTGTTTCTTATCTGGCTAAATCTGTTTACTTAGTTCTGCACTTAGGATTTCTAACTTAATTGCTTATTGGTTATTACAGGTAGCTGTCACACTTGCTACCTTGTCTTTTTTCTGTCGTAGGCCAACAATACTGGCAGTGATGGAATTTGTAAATGCCATTAATGTGGGGGAGGAAAGCTGTGAATCTTTCAGTGACACTTCTTCATCAGCCATTACACAACATGATAGTTCCAAGGAAAATGTGGTTGATTCGCAGTTGTTTGAGACAGCTGATCTGCCTGCAGTGAAAGGTTTGCTTGGGAAGGGGAAGTCTAGAATTATTTTCGGTCTGACACTGAACATGGCTCGTGCCCAGATCTTGCTGATGAAAGAGGGTGGATCTAAGCTCGCTACCTTGTCTCAGGATAATTTTCTTACTGATATCAAGGTCTGTTGTTTCCATCAACTTTGATTTTTTCCGTTTTGATATTTATTATGTGAGTGCAACTTTTCAATCTTGTTTTCTCCTCGGATAGGTGTTTCCATCTTCTTTTACTATAAAGGCATCTCTTGGAAATCTGAGAATTAGTGATGACAGCCTCCCTAGCAGCCACCTTTATTTCTGGGCATGTGATATGAGGAATCCTGGTGGTAGTTCTTTCGTAGAGGTAATTCATTGTATAGCTAGTGTGGTCGTTGTTCTAGCTATTGCTGCTGTTAATATCATTGATTGTTGTTGTCCTGATTGTTGTCTTTTTGGCTATGGTTATAGTATTAGTGAAGTTCTAACATCTTATTTGCTAGTTACTCCTGTAGGTCTGATCAAAATGGCCACTGTGTATTTTTCTGCTTTGAAACTTTAGAATTTTTATTTAAATAAAATTTTTAAAAATCTTTGTGTCCAACTGGGGGCCAATAGTCAATGAAACAGGTGCAATCCTTGGAGATTAGGGTTCAAATCTTAGCAGAAACAAAAAAACACTAGGTTATTTCTTCCCATGTGCCTAAGCCTTGGTGGCAGAGTTACATGATACTTGTTCTGGTGGAAGATAGCATGTACTGATGTACCCGATGGAATAGTCGAGGTGTATGCAAGCTGGCCCATACAACACCATTATAAAAAAATAGCAACAACAACAACAACAATCAGTGATGTCCCACAAGTGGGGTCTAGGAAGGGTAGTGTTTACGCAGACCTTATTCCTACCTTGGGAGGGTAGAGGGTTGTTTTCGAGAAACCTTCGGCTTAGGAAGGAAGAAAGAAATAGTAGAAACAAGCGTTACCAACACCAAGTGCCAGAAAGATAATCACAACAAACTAAGAGCCAGAAAATAGATGGAATGAAGCAGTAGCAACAAGCATCAATCACAACAAGAAACTAAGAAACCAATGCAGATGGTAATAGGAATACATGTAAAATTAGCAATCTAAGAGTAAGAAAACACTACCAAACCAACCCTAATCCCCCTGTACGAATCTTGAAACGTTCGACTACCTACTAACCTTCTATCCTAATTCTCGACCTTCACACCCTCCTATCAAGGGCCATGTCCTCGGTAAGTTGAAGCCGCGCCATGTCCTACCTGATCACCTCTCCCCAATATTTTTTTGGCTTCACTCTACCTCTCCTCATACCCACCAATGCCAACCGCTCACACCTCCTCACTTCACTGGGGCATCTGGGCTTCTCCTCTTCACATGCCCGAACCATCTAAGCCTCGCTTCCTACATCTTGTCCTCTACTGGGGCCACACCCACCTTTACCCGGATATATTCATTCCTAATCCTATCCAACCTGGTATGCCCGCACATCCATCTCATCTTCCTCATCTCCGTTATTTCATCTTCTAGGTATGTGAATTCTTGACTGCCCAACATTCTTCCCCATACAACATAGTCGGTCCAACCACCACTTTGTAGAACTTGTCTTTAAGTTTTGGTGGCACATTCTTATCACACAGAATACAAACGCTAGCCTCCATTTCATTCACCCCGCTCCGATACGATGTATGACATCCTCGTCAATTTCCCCATTCCCTTGAATAACTGACCCGAGATACTTGTAACTTTCTCTCTTAGGAATGACTTATGAATCGAGCATCACATCCATGCCCACTTCCTCCGTCACTAACTTGCACGCCAGGTATTCTGTCTTAGTCCTGATCAACTTGAACCCTTTAGACTCTAGGGTCTGTCTCCACACCTCCAGCTTGTCGTTAACACCGTTCCACGTCTCGTCGATTAGTACTATGTCATCTCCGATACACCATGGCACCTCTTCTTGAATGTGACACGTCAGTGCATCCATCGCCAAAACAAATAAAAACGGGCCAAGCATGGATCCTTGGTGTAACCCCATCACAACGGGAAAATGATTTAGTCCCCTCCCACTGTCCTCACCTGAGTATTAGCTCCATCGTACATGTCCTTAATCGCTCTAGTATACGCCACAAAGACACCCTTGGCCTCCAAACATCTCCATTGAACCTCCCTTGAGACTCTGTCATATGCTTTCTCTAGGTTGATAAACACCATATGCAAATTCTTCCTCCTCTCCCTGTAGTGTTCCACTAACCTCCTAACAAGGTGAATAACTTTCGTAGTTGAACGTTCCGATGTGAATCCGAACTGGTTCTCAGAGATAGACATTGTCCTCCTAACCCTTACCTCCACCATTCTCTCCCAAACTTGCATAGTGTGCCTGAGCAACTTAATACCCCAATAGTTGTTGCGATTTTGGGTGTTACTTTTGTTCTTGTACAACGGAATCATCGTACTTCACCTTCATTCTTTGGGCATCTTCTTCCTCCATTTCAATTTATGTGGCACTGTTTGACGGAGCATGGAGTTTAAGAATGAAAGACTTGACTTTTGGAATTTGTGGTTTTAAACATGCTTTTGTGACTATAGAAGCATGTCATTAAGAGTAAAATGAAAAATTTAAAATTAAATTATTTTCAATTATAGAAAGGTGCCATTTTTAAAAAATATACTAATAAGGAAACAATACCATATAAATTGGAACAAAAAGGGTGTTGTCAAAGGTGTGGCCAAGTTACGATTAATGGAAGTCAGGCGCAACACAAGTTGGGTGCTTCACAGAAAGCGCTAAGATCCGAGGCATGCGCTTCAACAAAAACTAGCCAATGAACTACTCCTATAAAAAAGTTAATTTAGAAGGCACCCGCGAAAGGCACTACATAAAAAATATAGTCAGCAAATTCTCTCTCACAAAATAAGTAAATAAATAAATAGACAAATGATTGGATTGGAAAATTGGTCCATGAATTGTTAAGGGACCATCATGGATGGCTATGAAGTAATTCGGATTTAAAGTGTAGTGCAGGAAAAACACTAGGCTTTAGATTTGAATTAAAAAATATTTTGCTTTGAAATTCGAAATCTAAGATGGTCCTAACTTGATTAATATAAGTTCTTTATATATTTAATTTAATTATAAAAGGGCAGCCCGGTGCACTGAGCTCCCGCTATGCTCGGGGTCCGGGGAAGGGCCGGACCACAAGGGTCTATTGTACGCAGCCTTACCCTGCATTTCTGCAAGAGGCTGTTTCCACAACTTGAACCCGTGACCTCCTGGTCACATGGTAACAACTTTACTAGTTACGCCAAGGCTCCCCTTCAATTTAATTATAGATTTTTAAAATTCCTGTACTCATAATTTTTGTAGTTATTTTTTTCTTGCATTTTGTATACCTTAATTTTTATCTTCATTATGTGTCTTTCTTTACTAAAGTTTGCGCTTTAAATCCCAACATACCTTGGCTCTTTATGTAGAATCTACTGATTCTTAGATTGATCTATTTTGGCAGAGATTATACTTACTGTTCGTCGCCTTATTTCATGCAAAATATAGTAAAACAGGCAAAACGTACAAACAGTTTGAGAGATATTGGCCGCTCTGGCATAAATTTGCTTTGTCCTTGATTTTGTATGTATTCTTTTGGTTTGTCATTTGATACACTTCTTTGGAGTTGTCATGTATTAATTTTCTCTGAACTCTAATCGGTCAGATTATTTGTGGATTGCAGCTAGAATTTTGTTCATTCAATGTTGATGATGAAGACTACATGGGTTATGATTACAGCATTATAGGCCAGCTGTCTGAAGTGCGGATTGTTTATTTGAATCGCTTTATCCAAGAGGTAGTGAAGCTTTAGCTTTTCTATTTGGCTATTCCTGTATTATATGATCTCATGATATATTATGATTTTCTTGTAGATTGTCAGTTACTTTATGGGTCTTGTTCCAAACAGTTCTAATGATGTTGTCAGAATAAACGATCAAGTTACAAACTCGGAGAAGTGGTTTACAAGAAGTGAGGTTGAAGGATCGCCTGCTTTAAAGCTGGATCTTTCTCTAAGAAAGCCTATAATTTTAATGCCTCGAAGGACTGATAGCCTTGAGTGAGTTAATAATTCTCTGGTGATGATGCTTTCCAGTCAGTTCTTCTGTTAAAATATGCACCCGTTAGCAATGCTCTAATCTAAAGTCTAATGTATTGCCTTGATTTTTCCTGTATCTTCATGTTTTCTGTGATCTGTTTTGTGGGGATATATGGATTATGGATTAGACATTTATACCCTTAATCACATCTGTGTAACAATAATCATAGCTGATCTCATAGTTTCCTCTTGCAGTTATTTGAAGCTCGATGTTGTTCACATCACTGTCCAAAACAGGTTTCAATGGTTTTGTGGTAGCAAAAGTGAAATGAATGCTGTACACATGGAAATATTAACAATCTCTGTAAGATCTTTATGTTTTATCTCCGTTGGTTATGTTTTTGATCTATATGCTAGTTGCTAATGGCCTAATATCACAATATTCTTATACTGATAAGGGAATTTAACAAAGAACGAGAATAAATAGTCTAACTCAATAAAAATCTCATTTTTGCGGTCAAAGTTGCATGCTTTTTGCATGAAGCAAAAATTTGCATATTGCCAATCAGGGAACCTGTTTGAAGCTCAATTTTTGTATGTAATAGCATTTGAAAAGGTTGTGCAAGTTTGTCAAAGAGAGTATCCTTTAAACAGGGAAGTTATAGATTACTGCAGATTGTTAAATTGGTGGGCTTGCGTTATACAATTTAAGCTCAATGGTATCATAGACAGACACCATAATAGTATTCTTTTTAGTTGTCCCTTTCTTTAAGTTACTCTCCATACATAGTTCATCTGAGAATTTGTCTCATATATACCTTCCTGTAGGTCAAGGACATCAATTTAAATGTGGGTGCTGGCTCAGAATTGGGTGAAAGTATAGTCCAAGATATCAATGGAGTTTCAATTGTTATACAGCGATCGCTGAGGGACCTATTGCATCAAATCCCTAGTATCGAAGTTGCTATCAAGGTACTTTAATACTAAAATTCTGTCTGTAGTTTGGTTCTTTCTATCGTTCACTACCTAGAATTTTGTTGTTTTGGAGATCAAATTGTCCCAATCTCATGGTATTTGAATATTTTAGGTTGAAGAATTAAAAGCTGCTCTATCAAGCAGGGAGTATGAGATAATTGCAGAATGTGCGCAGGAAAATCTTTCAGAGACTCCTAATCTTGTGCCTCCTCTAATAGATGACGCCTCATCATCTTCAGCTGTCAAGACACAACATTTGTCAGTGAGAAATTCTGATGTTGTTAAATCTGAAGCTGAAGATAAAGATAAGTGGATTGTAACCAAGGTCTCTATTGCTATTGATCTGGTTGAGCTTGGTCTTCACTATGGATTGACAAGGGATGCATCGCTTGCCACGATGCAGGTAATTGAGACTCCATTATTTAAGTTTATTTTGTTATTATTGTTGTCCTTTCAAATTGTACTTTCATCTTGCTATTCCGGTTTGTTAATCTCATGTTTCTGTGAAAGGAAAGAACAATGTCTTTAGATGTTTCTTGGGTCAATAGATGTCACTAAGACAATATAATGGGCACATCTTCAAAACAGGTTGCTGATTTTTGCATGCATTTTCATTGAAGACATAGTGAGGAAATAGATCTTATTGCATGCTTGACACTAAATCCTCCATAAACCATAGGATAAGCAGAATCAAAATCACTAAATTACTAGAATCAACGTCTTATTCTTCTACTCTTCTAGTTCTTCAAGATTGTCAAAATTTTGAATTCCTCTATTATCTTCATATTGCTCGTCATCTTCTTTTTCCTCTTCCTCTTCCTCTTTATGATCACTTTCATCTTCATCAATTAGGGATCGACTTGTAGTACCCACACTTTTTCCCTTCCTATTAGAGCTTGATCTTGAAGTATCCCCCCTTAAACCATAAGGGTTCTCCCCAACTCTACTAGCCTCCGCAACATCACCCCAAGTGAAATTAGAATCGCCTTCAAATACTTCTTCATCTTCACAATTTTCGGAGACTCTGGTTAGCCACTTACTAGCCTTATTAATATTGCCCAAAAGAATTGGATCAATTAGATAGCGGTGGTTGTAGCGACGCCTCAAAGCTCTATTGTATTTTATGAACACTAGATTATGGAGGCGCTTCAAGGTTAGTTGATTCCTCCTCTTTATATGAATCTGCAAACAAGATGTGCCAACTAATTAGGAGTAGTTAGGACAATTGAGATATAATTTACTTTATCTCTTTTTTTTTGAAAAGGATAAAAGAAGAAGAGATAAAGTAAATTATATCTCAATTGTCCTAACTCCTCCTAATTAGTTGGCACATCTTATTGAGATAATTTACTTTATCTCAATACACGAAATCATTCTTTTTAGTTCTCACGTGTTAAAAAACGTTCCAGTTCTTTTCACATCCAGATGAGCTACAAGTTAAACTTAGAACTTTGATGGCGAAAGTCTGTAAATCCGGCGTCTCTGCATCATATTGGTCCCACCACTCAACTATAGAAGTGAAAAAATATTCAAGAGTTAATAAGTATAAAAAATATATTAAAAGTTAGAGCTATAAAATATAGAAGCACTCGGTCACCTGGCGACTTCGTCTCTCTTTGTTTAACAACCAGACACAGCTTAAAAAGTCCTTCAACTGCCTTGTAAATAGCAAGCTGATCTACTATCTTTTCTTCCCGCCCTTCATCTTGGGCCAACTAAATAAAAGACTCAAGGAATCCCTTTCACACTTCTTTAGCCGCTGAATTATTCTCATACTGATCAAAAAAGAGTGACGGGTTCAGAATAAGTCAAGCTGCATGCAAAGGTCGATAAAGTTGTTCCGTCCATCTTGAATTAATGATCTGAAAGACCTTTGCATATTTCTGCTCATCATTGAATGATGCTTAAATATCCTCCTTGGCCCTATTCATAGCTTCATAGAGATAGCCTATTAGTGGTTTTTGCTCCCCATCCACCAAACAGATTACTATAATCAAAGGGCCACCAATTTTAAGAGCACGAAGGCCATTATTCCAAAAAGAATAAGAAAGAATAATGCGTGCAGCTTCTTTCCCCCAGCTTCCTTTGCAAATTTACTCTTGTTCCATTCCTCTGAAATGAACAACTTTCTCAAGTTGACTTTTTGCAAGTGGATATTATGCAAAGTCAAGAAAGCAGTGGCGAACCTTGTCTTCCCCGGTTTCACCAAATATTTTTGTTTGGTGAATCTTTTCATCATATTCAAAAACAAGGGCTGCTGAGCAATATAAGAATGTACCCTAACACCCTGGCCAAAAACTGTAAAGAAGGTTTTTCCTCGAAAATGTCCCCGAACATTAAGTTGATACAATTAGCCGCACATGGAGTCCAATAGGTATTCGGGTACGCTCTTTGCACCATCCCACCCGCTTTAACATTTTCACTCGCATTATCAGTGACCACTTGAACAACATTGCTTGGGCCAATCTTTTCAATGGTGTTCTGAAGCAAGGCTGTTGATGTGGTCAGTGGACGCGTCGCTAGCATCAATCGACTCAAGAAACAAAATTTCCTTGGNACTAGCCTTATTAATATTGCCCAAAAGAATTGGATCAATTAGATAGCGGTGGTTGTAGCGACGCCTCAAAGCTCTATTGTATTTTATGAACACTAGATTATGGAGGCGCTTCAAGGTTAGTTGATTCCTCCTCTTTATATGAATCTGCAAACAAGATGTGCCAACTAATTAGGAGTAGTTAGGACAATTGAGATATAATTTACTTTATCTCTTTTTTTTTGAAAAGGATAAAAGAAGAAGAGATAAAGTAAATTATATCTCAATTGTCCTAACTCCTCCTAATTAGTTGGCACATCTTATTGAGATAATTTACTTTATCTCAATACACGAAATCATTCTTTTTAGTTCTCACGTGTTAAAAAACGTTCCAGTTCTTTTCACACCCAGATGAGCTACAAGTTAAACTTAGAACTTTGATGGCGAAAGTCTGTAAATCCGGCGTCTCTGCATCATATTGGTCCCACCACTCAACTATAGAAGTGAAAAAATATTCAAGAGTTAATAAGTATAAAAAATATATTAAAAGTTAGAGCTATAAAATATAGAAGCACTCGGTCACCTGGCGACTTCGTCTCTCTTTATTTAACAACCAGACACAGCTTAAAAAGTCCTTCAACTGCCTTGTAAATAGCAAGCTGATCTACTATCTTTTCTTCCCGCCCTTCATCTTGGGCCAACTAAATAAAAGACTCAAGGAATCCCTTTCACACTTCTTTAGCCGCTGAATTATTCTCATACTGATCAAAAAAGAGTGACGGGTTCAGAATAAGTCAAGCTGCATGCAAAGGTCGATAAAGTTGTTCCGTCCATCTTGAATTAATGATCTGAAAGACCTTTGCATATTTCTGCTCATCATTGAATGATGCTTAAATATCCTCCTTGGCCCTATTCATAGCTTCATAGAGATAGCCTATTAGTGGTTTTTGCTCCCCATCCACCAAACAGATTACTATAATCAAAGGGCCACCAATTTTAAGAGCACGAAGGCCATTATTCCAAAAAGAATAAGAAAGAATAATGCGTGCAGCTTCTTTCCCCCAGCTTCCTTTGCAAATTTACTCTTGTTCCATTCCTCTGAAATGAACAACTTTCTCAAGTTGACTTTTTGCAAGTGGATATTATGCAAAGTCAAGAAAGCAGTGGCGAACCTTGTCTTCCCCGGTTTCACCAAATATTTTTGTTTGGTGAATCTTTTCATCATATTCAAAAACAAGGGCTGCTGAGCAATATAAGAATGTACCCTAACACCCTGGCCAAAAACTGTAAAGAAGGTTTTTCCTCGAAAATGTCCCCGAACATTAAGTNCTAATTAGGAGTAGTTAGGACAATTGAGATATAATTTACTTTATCTCTTTTTTTTTGAAAAGGAAAAAAGAAGAAGAGATAAAGTAAATTATATCTCAATTGTCCTAACTCCTCCTAATTAGTTGGCACATCTTATTGAGATAATTTACTTTATCTCAATACACGAAATCATTCTTTTTAGTTCTCACGTGTTAAAAAACGTTCCAGTTCTTTTCACACNATTCGGGTACGCTCTTTGCACCATCCCACCCGCTTTAACATTTTCACTCGCATTATCAGTGACCACTTGAACAACATTGCTTGGGCCAATCTTTTCAATGGTGTTCTGAAGCAAGGCTGTTGATGTGGTCAGTGGACGCGTCGCTAGCATCAATCGACTCAAGAAACAAAATTTCCTTGGGAGAATTCACGAACACATTAGTAATCATTTTCCCAGTTCTTGCCGCTCACTTATCCATCATAATGGAGCATCCATACTTGTTCCATACATGTCTCCTCCACTTCCTTAAATATATAAGGATCTCTGATTTCATGATAACCGGGGGATTTATTCCAGGTCCATATTGACCAACGAACTCAATAAAGTCTCCAAAAGTGTCGGTGTAGTTGACACAATTGAAGGGCAGCCCTGCATCATTAGACCCATCGTGCAAAAGCTTTAATTGCACGATCCCTTAAAATGTCCTTGGCAATTTTTGCAAATCTTTTCCACCGCTCTTTGCTTCTGGCTTCTTTGGGAAATAACAATCTATAGGACCTTTAGTCCTATTCGTTCCCGTCGATTCATGACTTGAAGAGATTGCATCCCTTCCCCGTTCTTTTGGAAGTGACAAATCAACAGCTTCATCTTCTTCCATACCATCATCAAGATTGGTCACAAATGGTTGATGACTAATTTATGTTTTTGCTCGTTCTCAACAAAATTCTTTATTTCCTCCCTCACCTCCGGTGGGCATTTCAGACATCTTGTGGCGTTTCCATCGCCACCAATAAGATGGAATTTAAAGCGATAAATTCCCCTGTTGTAATCGTGTTACAACGGGGAGATTGCCGAGGATATTACTCACTGCATTGGAGCGAGGTGGATGAGATGGAGGTTAATTTCGGGGGTTTTATGCGATAAGAATGTGCCGCCTAGACTTAAGGGCAAATTCTACAGGGTGGTGGTTAGAGCGGCTATGTTGTATGGAGCTGAGTGTTGACTCGTCAAGAAGTCCCATGTCCAGAAGATGAAAGTAGCTGAAATGAGGATGTTGAGATGGATGTGTGGACATACCAGGAAAGACAAGATTATGAATGAAGTTATTAGGGACAAGGTGGGAGTGGCATCCGTGGAAGACAAGTTGCGGGAATTGAGGCTGCGATGGTTTGGGAATGTGAAGAGGAGAGACATAGATGCCCTGGTCAGGAGTTGTGAGAGGTTGACCATGGCGGGCTTGAGGAAGGGCAAGGGTAGGCCAAAGAAGTATTGGGGAGAGGTGATTAGGCAGGACATGTCGGTGCTTCACCTAACCGAGGACATGACTAGCGATAGAAAGATGTGGAGGTCGAGGATTAAGGTGGTGGGTTGACAGGTAGTTGTGAGTTCTTCCCAGGTTTACCAGTAGTACAAGTAATATTTTTTCATTCTTTTATTCATAGTTCTTTATTACTTGTTATGCCACTCGCTTTCATTACCTTATTATATTACTGTTGTTATTGCTTGCTGCTTTATTTTTACCGTTCCTTAAGCCGAGGGTCTATCGGAAACAACCTCTCTGCCTATATAGGGTAGGGGTAAGGCTGCGTACACATTACCCTCCCCAGACCCCACGTACGGGATTAAGGTGGGTTTGTTATTGTTTGTTGTAATCGTGTTACAAAACTTGCATATAACATTTGTACTATTCTTCTCATTAACTTTATCGCCATATCACCAAGACTGGTCTCTCTCTTTCGAAATTTGGGACATTTTTAATCCCTATTAAGATATAAGAAAAACAAACATAATGAAATAAACTAAAAATATAACATATATATATATATAACTAAAATTAGCAACACCTTAATTAAATTAAATTTAATAACTGAAATCAGTAACATTTCAAAGAAAAAGGAAAAAATCGGAAAAAAACAATAATAATTAAGTTTAATATACCGAAATCGGCAAAGCAGCAACATTTCAAAATATAATAATTAAGTTTATAAACTGAAATACACACAAAAATTAATAAATAAAGGCTAAATAAGAAGAATAAAAGGAAAAATAAAAGGACCGCTGCCTGCCCCAGCAGTGAGCAGCAGGCGACGCGTCGACGGGAAGAAGAAGAAAGAAGAGAGAAAAAGAGGAGAAGAAAAAAGGAGAAAAAGAAGAAAGAAGAAAGAAGAAAAAAAGAAGAAAATTACCTGGAGGCTGGACTTCTGGAACCCTAGCAGCAGCAGCGATGCTCGATGGAAGAAGAGAAGAAATGTCTTCACTTTGGGGTCTATGTTTTGTATAATAAAAAAGACCCAATTTTTTTTTTATTTTAAAATTGACCCATTTAACTGAAGCGATCGCTTTTTCGCTTCTCGCTTCTGCGTCGCTTCTCGCTTCTGCGTCGCTTCTCGCTTCAGGTAGTGAAGCGGTCACTTTTGAAAATCGAGTCGCCTCAGCTTCAGAAAAGCGATGAGCCGTCGCTTCGCGTCGCTTCTCGCTTACAGCGACGAAGCGATAGCTTTTTCAGACATTGCTTCTTATAGGGTCAGTGTATGGAAAACAATTAGGGGTCAGTGGAATTTAATTGCTAAGAATTCTAGGATTAAGGTTGGAAATGGGAGGAAAATACTTTTTTGGAGTGACATATGGATAGGGAACATTCCTTTGATGGAACAATTTCCTGATTTATATAGTATAGCTGTAAATAAAGGCATTTCAGTAGCAGAAGCAAATATCGCACAAGGGTGGAACATAGTTTATAGAAGGAATCTCCAAGACTGGGAGTTACAAAGTGTGGCAGATTTCTGGGAGACCTTAGAAGGCTTCCTAGGTCTCACAGATGAGGAAGATACATTATGGTGGAAGGGACTCAAGTCAGGAATCTTCTCAATAAATTCTGCTTATCATTTGTCCAACAATGCTCCAATCTCTAACCAGGGATGGCCATGGAAACAAATCAGGAGGGTCAAGGCACCGCAAAAGGTTTTATGTTTCACATGGTTAGTAGCAAGGGAAGCAGTCTTTAACTCAGGATAATCTTATAAGGAGAGGAATGCAGGTGCATGCTAAGTGCTGTCTATGCGGAAAAGAAGGGGAATCTGTGTCTCACCTCTTCATTCAGTGCCCTATCACTGCTCAACTGTGGCATTTCTTTTTAAGCCTGGCTGGAATTTCCTGGACAATGCCAAACAATCCTGCTAACCTTCTTAGTAGCTGGAACAATGGAGGGGCAAACATTCAACATAAGAATTGGTGGAAAGTCATCCCTGTTTGCATATGGTGGGCTATATGGGAGGAAAGAAATGCCAGAATTTTTGAAGATAAGCAAAGCTCTTACCAGAAAATTAAGCTAAACTGTTTTTTGTTGTTTCATTTTTGGTGCAAGGAGAGCTATAGGGTGGATGTACATTCTTTGCTTGATCTGCTAGAAGAATTGTAAAGGATAGACTAGGGGTTGAGTTTTTTCTTTTGGTGACACATATCTTGTAATTATTTTTCTCATATATATAATCGTTACCTTTCTAAAAAAAAAATAAAAAAATACGAACATATCGGCATGAAGTATATTACCTTTGTTCTGGTTAGGCAGTTATGCATACACGTATTGTCTCACTTATAGATAAATTGATCTCAGCTAAATATGCATGAAGTGCAATATTTTGGATAGTTGTATACATACTGTGATGTTCATGATCTTCTTGGAATTTGAATCATATCTATTTTTATTAATCATAAATTTTGCACATCGTCACGATCTTCCAAATATGTTTAATCTTTGTTTTCATTTAATCTATTAATTTTATGCCTGCCAAATTCTGAATCTGGATCTTATTTTTGCTTTTAAGGTAAGTGGTCTGTGGCTTCTCTACAAATCCAACACAGCAGGAGAAGGCTTTCTGTCTTCGACACTCGAAGATTTCACTGTGATGGATAATCGTGAAGGTATAGAACAGGAACTCAGGTTGGCAATTCGGAAGCCTGAAACAATTGGGTACAATCCTTCACAGTCAGTGACTGATGCTGGTGAATATGCTGGCATGTCCTTCAATACAAGTAGTGACAAGGACATGAAACTCGTACCTGCAATGGTTATTCTTGATGCAAGATTCTATGAAAATTTGACATCTTTTTCTCTCTTCATTCAAAGGCCACAACTGCTAGTTGCACTTGATTTTCTGCTTGCTGTTGTTGAGTTCTTTGTACCAAATGTTCGAAGTATGCTGGCAAACGATGACCATGGAAGTTCTGCTCATGCTGTAGATGCTGTTATTCTTAATGACTCAGTTTATAATCAGCCTTCTGCTGAACTCTCACTTTCTCCTCAGAGACCTTTGGTTGCCGATGATGAAAGTTATGACCTTTTCACATATGATGGCAGAGGTGGAACTTTGTTTTTGCAAGATAGGAGAGGACAAAATCTCTCTTCTCCGAGTGAAGAGGCTGTAATTTATGTTGGAAGTGGAAAGAAGTTGCAATTTAAGAATGTTAAAATCAAGGTGTGTCCTCTAAACGGATGTTTCGTTTATTACGCGAATCTTGATTATGAAGCTTTGTTGTTTTGACGGCGATGGAATGTCCATGTTGGTTTTCTTTTTCTTTGTGGTTCAGAATGGAAAATATTTGGATTCATGCGTTTTACTTGGATCCAATAGCAGCTATTCTGCTTCAGAGGATGATGGAGTCTTCTTTGATGAAGCTTCATGTGAAGGACCATCAGAAGATGATTCTGGAGTGACCGTAGATGCTGTGCCATCTCAGAATCCTAATGTCAGCAGATCTGCAGAGTTTATATTTGAGCTGAAGGTCAAATATTCTCTTATTTTTGTTGTTCTTTCTGCAATACCAGTAAAAGATTTTCCTTCAAGCAATACACTAAATAGTTCATATATGGCTTTCTGCCATGTGCATAAGTCTCTTTAAGTATTCTAAAAAATATGACCTTCAGTATCTACAATCTAAGAGGTCTGTTCATATATCTGATAAGGGAAAGGCACTTATTATTTATGATATAATTGTGAATCACACCATGGTTTGATGGCAGTCATTTAAGAGTTTTTGCTGCTCTTTGGTGTTCATGTATCCTTCCTCCAGCAGGTGCCATTTGTTTGTTTAGGGTTGTAACCCTTTTAAACAGCGGTTGTATGAAGGCCTTTCAGTAACTAAGAACAGCAGAATGACAGTCCATGAGTGGCCTTAGGTTCAGATCATGGGTCCTCTCAACATAGTCAGTTTGGATATACTTACCTCAAAATCTGTTGGGAAACAGTGATTGTAAATGACCTTGCATACAATAAGTATCATTGAAGCCTGCTAGACAAAAATGTTAATCTATATGAGGATTCTTAGTTAGCACCAAAAATACAAGGTCTTCCAAGTTCTGCTCTCTTTCTCTGCCCCCAAAATTTACATCTTTTAAGCAAACTTTTGTCACATGGAAGGCACACTTATTTCTTCTCTCAATTTTATCATTGCTGACATGATTCACAGTAGAAGAATTTCAGCCATTTTTATCAACGGAGGCTTTTCCTTTAATCTTTAGAATGTCTACAATCTGGATAGTAATTTGACTCTACTATACAACATATATATCTTGCTTTGTTTTTGTTGTTTTAGCATGTGAAGTTTGTTTGTACTACGTTTGATTCTATGATGGAGAAGAAGGATAAAAGGGAGAAAACCTCTTGGTTTTGCTTCTTTTAGTGTGAGTTACTCATTTAGATCCAGTTTTTTTGATACAACTTGAGGGCAAGTAAAGTGTTCCTCGTTTATGTCCAATTTCAAAGCGGTAGGAAATTGATTACTGAACCTGTCTGCTTTTAACTACCCCTCGTCCTTAACTTCCTTGCCAAGTGGTGGAAATCACCATAACGATCCTGTGTTATTTCCCTCTCTCCCACCTGTCCTCGTTTCTTCTCGACCAAACATAGTGTTGATGATCTGGTACATTGAATTAGGAAGAGTCATTTAATAGAAATTTGAACTTGCTATAATTTTAATTACATCTTATGGAGAACAAAATACAGGCTATTGGTCCAGAGCTTACCTTCTATAATACATCAAGAAGTGTGGGAGAGTCTGCTGCCCTTTCGAACAAATTATTGCACACGCAGTTGGACGCCTTCTGCAGGTTGGTTCTCTCTGCTGAGCATTACAGTGTTCCATTTTTGGTTTTAATTGTATTTGTTGGGGATTGCATGTTTTTCATATTTCTACCTGGTGTCATGGAATTTCCAATTTGTGCGTGGAAGTCCTCTATCAGCTTCCTTGGGACATGGTAGTTGGTTAGGTAGGCCTATCGAGGAGGAATAACATGTCCTTCCATTTCTCTCTAGAATAATACTTATATTAGTCTACTGATGATTTATCTGATTATGTGTTGATTGGTTAGAGTCTTGATTCTTTGTTTGTTGAATTAGTTTCTAAAATGGTTCCCTCCATTAGTTTTGAGGAATTTTAGCAGTGTAAGCTTCTAGTGTCAATAAGATGGCGACAAATGGCGTGTTCAGCAAGCTCTCTTAATTTTTTGATTATGCAATTTCTTCAGATTAAGAATGCTTAATGAAGATACTTGACATTATTATACTTTCAAATGAGTTGGTGAATGATGCTAGCTACCGCAATAACCAATTGCTACTTTTTAAAGTGTTTTTTGGTATGACACGTGAAATTGGATTACTTCATCAGTTCTTCCTTCGTTTGTTACTGTGATGATCGAGATTACTCTTGGTAATGCATCTAGAAGATTGAATTAACTTATCATGTGTAGTTTACAGGAAAGAATATGTATCCAGTCAAAAGTTATAAGCCAACTGGTAGAGTAACTCAAGATCTTTTTAAAACTCTTTGAATTCCCTTGAAAAACAATAATGTATCTCCAAACACCCTCTTTCACGTGGGGTTCAACTTTAGAGTTCACAAGTTTATTAAATACAGATTTACGGTAGTAAGAACGGCCTACAAAAGGTTGATTCTGATACCTTTTGAAATATATTTATGCATCTAACCAAAAATCTTGAGGCAATTGATGGCTCACGACATTTGTAAACCCACCTTACAAATTCCTTTTGTTGCCTTTATATACTCTCTTGAGGCAATTATATATCTCAATCAGCTTCTTGTTTTTGTGTTGGACATTNTGCTACTTTTTAAAGTGTTTTTTGGTATGACACGTGAAATTGGATTACTTCATCAGTTCTTCCTTCGTTTGTTACTGTGATGATCGAGATTACTCTTGGTAATGCATCTAGAAGATTGAATTAACTTATCATGTGTAGTTTACAGGAAAGAATATGTATCCAGTCAAAAGTTATAAGCCAACTGGTAGAGTAACTCAAGATCTTTTTAAAACTCTTTGAATTCCCTTGAAAAACAATAATGTATCTCCAAACACCCTCTTTCACGTGGGGTTCAACTTTAGAGTTCACAAGTTTATTAAATACAGATTTACGGTAGTAAGAACGGCCTACAAAAGGTTGATTCTGATACCTTTTGAAATATATTTATGCATCTAACCAAAAATCTTGAGGCAATTGATGGCTCACGACATTTGTAAACCCACCTTACAAGTAAGGTATCCTGCATTTGAAGCTTTGAGGGGAACTTGTGTATTAGTATCCTTTGCTATTTACAACTCGCTAATCATAGTGGTCTTTTCTTTTCTATGTTTACCCCTTTTTGATGTTCCCTTTTTAGCGTCTTTTGGTGTTTCGGTTTTCTAGGTGAGAGTAGTTTAATATGATATTAAGATTTGACATTTTAGCTTCCATTGTCTGTTGTACCATTCTGTGTTGTCCTCTTACTTGGGAATGCTTTTGTTGGGAAGTCCTCTCTTGATTACCTATGACCCTATTGTGTTATCCTCTTTTTTGGATTGCTATGGAGATAAGCCAGAAGATTGAACTTGTGATGCCAATTTTTTCATGAAATTGGGTTGGCAATGTGCGCGGGACCGTTATAATTTTTGTCAAAATAATGATAATTTCAACTAGAAAGACAATTATTTTGTGTAAAGGATGATTGCTAGATAGTTATGGGTAAATAGTCCTAATCCCATATGTAGTAGAAGTAGAATATGTATTATATATAGAGCTCATTGTATCATTGTTAATAATTGGATTTTTCTCCAATGCATTCTCAAATGGTATCAGAGCTTCAGTGAGAAAATTATCGTTGTGCGTCATTCCAACGACATCTGGGAAGAAAGATCTCATCATCGTGCAATTTTCCGGCAACTTCATCTTGTTCCCAGGGTTCATCACTACTACAGTGGTACTGTGCACCATCAGATCCGAAACCCTTGTGCGACCAAACCCCAGAAATTCTAGTCCTATCAGGAACAGAAAAGTCAGTCGCCGTGTGTCTTTCCGGTTGACGACTCAAGATGGATTTGCATTATCTCCTCATCGGTAAGTGTTGTGCAAAAACCAACACTATCATCTTGTTCGGAAAAGCCAGGTGACAAAATTCGCTCTCGGCAGAAAGTCACTCGCGCGCCTCCACGCGCCACCAGAACTCGGGTTCCGGCGAGCTACAATAACTTTTCCGGCGCGTGTGAGCCATGCTGGCCACTTTTTGACAAAACTTCTTCGGGACGACTTACTCGTCCAGTGATTCCGAGCCTACCCATATAAATTACATCAAATTCTGACAACTTTTTTCCGGCGTGAACAGTGCACCTTTCCCCAGTAAAGTTTTTGTTTTCTGGTGGTGTTTTAAACCTATTTTGAAGTGTGGAATTCGGCTTAGTCTCACTATTTTCAAAATTTTCCGGCGACATTTCGACCAACTTCTGTTTATCAGTAACCACCTGGTTTTGTTGCTCAGGGGGAGTCTAGTGGCCTTGTATGTCGCATTTCACCAAGCCCCTCACTGGTCCTCGTATTAGTTACATTTGTAACAAGCTCGGTACATATGATTTGTATACACCGGCTTGAGGGTAAGTATTAGATAGTTGTGTAAATAGTCCTAGTCCCATATGTAGTAGGAGTTATGCATATTTCCTAGTCCCATATGTAGTAGGAGTAGAATATATATTATATCATTGTTAATAATTAGATTTTTCTCCCGTGCATTCTCACAATGATCTTACGGAAAACCCTGTATGTTGGACAGAAATCTATAATTAGTAGAATTTGGTTTTCAGAATAGGTTGATATATATAGTTATCAAAGACCGATGAGGTTAATATGTGATCATGAGTGTTCTGTCATCTGTTCTTTCTAGTGTCCAAGAGCTCTTGTGTTACCTTTCATTTACATGTTGATTGGGGGCTATGATGAGGTGTTTGGTTTTGACATTGAAGTATACATTATTCTTACATTATGTGTGTTTCCATCGGTCCTTGTGGCTTTCGCTATAATGACTGATGGATTTAGCTCGCGTAACTGCAATGTTGTTGAAATTAAAAAATATGCCTCCGGTGTATGTAGGGGATAAAGTGCAAGTCTTTGCTTCCACTTTTTCTTAATTTTACTTTTAATTTCAAGTTATTTTTAGTAGTAGTAGTAGTAGTTGTTGTTATCATGGGGGAAACCAACACTCCCCCGGATGCTCAGGACTGGGATATCTGGAGCGTGGATAATATAATCGAGGCCCAACAGCAGGTATATGAAGAATTGGTATTGTCCCGGCTCTGATACCATGTGAGAAATATAGGCACGGAAAAATATTATTGTGATGTATCATAACTATTTCCTTACTCCGAGCCCTATTTATACATATACTTTACATAGTACATACTACCTATGTTCTAATGTGGGACACTAAGCCTATTAATATATACAGAGCACTATGTAATAGTTAATTGCTATAAAAAGGTGTCTTGTATTCATAAATCATCAAGCAATCAATATATCTTGTCTTTCTATTGTTTTTTCACAGTGTAACTTGAGGACGCCTGGTCGTCCCTTGCTCTGCTTTCTCTTAAAAGTATTCTGTAACAAACTTGACCATGATGTTTCCAGGATTGTTCTAAAAGGTGATACCTTTGACATGAATGCAAATGTTCTTGGATTAACTATGGAGAGCAATGGAGTTAGAATAGTGGAACCTTTTGATACCTCTGTGAAGTTCTCTAATGCTTCCGGAAAGTCAAATATACAGTTGGCTGTCTCCGATATTTTTATGAACTTTTCATTCAGCATCTTAAGACTATTTTTGGAAGTTGAAGATGATATTTTGGCATTTTTGAGGACCACATCAAAGAAAATGACGGTGGTGTGCTCCGAGTTTGACAAAATTGGGACAATCAAAAGTATGACACAGTGCATCCAAACAGAGTAATTTACTTTATCCATGCATTAAAGAGAGATCTAAACTGATGAAAATGACATTTGTTGATTGTTTCATCACAGGTCCGTCTAACCAGATATATGCTTTCTGGAGAGCTCGTGCTCCGCCTGGTTATGCAACAGTTGGTGACTATCTGACACCAACGTTAGTAAATCTCCGCAGATTCGTTTTCTCTATTGCCTTTGTAAATTTGCCCGTGACACTAACTGTTCTAGTTCAACAGCGACAAGCCACCCACAAAAGGAATCATTGCTGTGAATACCAGCTTTGTCAGAGTAAAGAGGCCAGAGTCTTTCATGCTTATTTGGCCCTCATCCTCATACAAGGATGGTGAATTGGGTACAACCACATGTTTATCTGAAGAAGATAGCACCTGTTCCATTTGGTTCCCTAAAGCACCTAAAGGTTATGTTGCAGTGGGCTGTGTAGTCTCTCCTGGAAGGATGCAACCTCCAATATCGTCAGCCTGGTGCATCTTAGCTTCTTTAGTTTCACCATGTGATCTGAGAGATTGTGTTAATATTGACATTATGAGTAGGTATGTGAAGTTATTTGATTTGTTTTCTTTCTAATTCATGGGATCATAGGTGGCAGTAGTATTTAACACCCGTGGTAAAACAAATCTGTTCTTGTCTTGTGCTTTTCTTCCAAGTTAAGTTTAAGTCTAATCATACGACTCATATTAGTTTTGCATGCTTGTAATTAATTTTACTGGTCTGTAATGCAGTTACAGATATCAACATATGATTTTCAATATAAAATGTATTCTAACCTGTAGTTAGTCTTGTCCCAGATCTTCCAACTTGGCATTCTGGCGTGTGGATAATTCCATTGGTACCTTCCTGCCTTCTGATCCAACTACTTTGGAGTTGTGTGGCAGAGCATATGATCTTCGGCATATTTTCTTTGGGCTTCCCAGAGATTTCTCTGAAACATCGAAGAGCTCAGAAACTGGGGCTTCCTCTAGTCGAAATCATGCAGTTCAATCAGAGAGGTCATCCACTGTAAACTCTGGTCGCAGGTCTGAAGCCATTGCAACATTTAGGTTAATTTGGTGGAATCAAGGTTCTGGATCTAGAAAGAAATTATCTATATGGCGCCCTATTATTCCTCAAGGGAAGGTATATTTTGGTGATATTGCAGTTCAGGGGTATGAGCCTCCAAATACTTGTATCGTACTTCATGATTGTGATGACCTTTACAAAGCCCCTTCAGATTTTAAGCTTGTGGGACAGATGAAGAAACATAGATCAGTTGATAGTATATCTTTTTGGATGCCTCAGCCTCCTCCAGGATTTGTGTCCTTGGGTTGTATAGCTTGTAAAGGTGCACCAAAGCAATCTGATTTTGACTCCTTAAGATGCATCCGCAGTGATATTGTTGCCAGTGATCAATTTTCGGAACAAAGCATTTGGGATACATCTGATGCTAAATTTACGAAGGAGCCATTTAGTTTATGGGTTATTGGAGATGAGTTAGGAACCTTTATTGTTCGCAGTGGTTTCAAGAAGCCTCCAAAGAGGCTTGCTTTAAAGCTTGCTGATCGAGATATGGCTAGTGGTCCAGATGATATGGTGGTTGACGCAGAAATCAGAACATTCTCTGCAGCCCTCTTTGATGATTATGGTGGCTTGGTAATCTATTTATGCTTTCCAGTAGCTTTAATTTCTTCCGCAACTAGGTGTATTATTGATAGTATAAACAGCAATTGTGTTGACGATACTTCTGTTAGGTTATAGACACATGTAAACCGCAAAACATTTTCTGTTCAACTTGTATTACTAGAAGGTTCTCCTATGTGGCATCTCCTTGCTATAATATCAAGAATAATGTATGATCACCTTTTGATGTAGTAGCATGTAAATAAGTTTCCAAATTTCCTCGACTTAATGCTTCTACGTGCTACTTGTTATTCTGGATTACATTGACAGGGTCTATCTGTTGTCAACTGACATCTCTACTGTTCTACTCGATCTGCAGATGGTTCCTCTATGTAATGTGTCTTTCAGTGGCATAACTTTCAATCTACATCAAAGGTCTGACTATCTGAATTCCAGTGCGACCTTCTCCTTGGCCGCTAGATCATACAATGATAAGTATGACTCTTGGGAGCCTCTTTTGGAGCCAGTTGATGGATTATTGAGGTTTTTCTTCGTCGAAACTTTTGTGAACTTCCCAGTGCTTCTTACATTAATATTTTCCTTGCAATAGAAACTAGAATTTTGGGACCCTGGTACTCTACCGTGACACACCGTATAAAATGCTCTCTTCCTCTTCATGTGGAACGACTGTTTATATGCAAGTTATTTAACTCCATTCAAATTATCTACTTTGTGGACAAAGAGCAAGTTACTTTCTTGTCTTGCCAAATATTATCCCTTTTTTTTGGTGGTAATTTGCCCAAATATTGTTTCATTTTCCAATAATTAACATATTATACATGTTCAGGTGCAATTGCAATGACCTTTTTTTCGGCCTTTGATAATTTGGATCATAACTGTGGTCTGGACCACTAACTTCTTTCAACCTTGCCATTATAGTACGAATTGTGTGTATACTGGAAGCAAGAATGATTTGTCAAATTATTCCTACTCTGAATTCTATGCCTGTGTTTGACTGGCAAACTTTGCTTTTGTGAGAGGTCTACTTATATTTCGGGTTCAACATTCTGCGTAGTCCTTATCAGAGAGATGTAGTTGCTGGGGCGATTTGGTTTCAGCCTAGCCTATAATCCTTCTTTTTGCAGAATGTTCAGCATGTATTAGAGGACCTCAGTTTTAGGATTTATTATTTAGACTGATTTATTTTTAATATTCAGGTATCAGTACGACGTGAATGCTCCTGGTGCAGCTTCGCAGCTTCGTCTTGCATCTACTGGGGATTTGAACTTAAATATATCTGTGTGTAATGCCAACACAATATTTCAGGCTTATGCCAGCTGGAATAATCTGAGCAGTGTCAAGGAATCCTACCAGGCAAATCTTCTTACTTTAATAAATATTCTAGCCCGGTATCAATTTCTTCATCATGGAGCACACACATTCAAGGATATCATTACTTGACACTATAAATTTCACTCCGTCTACCTGCTGTTACTTGTACATATACATGAGATATTACCACTTTTTGATTTCATGCTACCGAATATCTGGGACACATTACTTGAGTAATCTAAGAAATTAGTCAAACTAGATATCTAATCAACTGTACTTCATAAGATAGTGTATGAGATATCTAGCATATCCTCCTCCTCCTGTTAGTGACAGACATATCCCCGTTTTTCGAATTTTATTTGGCAGGATGCTGTCTCACCAATTGGAGGAAGCAGGTCCATCATTGATGTTCATCACAGAAGAAATTATTTCATTATCCCACAGAATAAACTTGGTCAGGACATTTTCATAAGAGCTACGGAAATCAGGGGACTACCTAGCATAACTAAAATGCCGTCTGGAGATAGCAAACCAATTAAAGTACCTGTTGCAAAGAATATGTTGGATTCACACTTGAACGGAAGTCTTTTTGAAAAAGGCAAATCAATGTTGACAATAATAATAGCAGAGGCAGAGGTATGTTTCTTTGATAATGCTAATAGACAAGCTAAAGGTTGTGTAAAAGACATCAGCACCAAATGACTCAGAGAGTTGTGTTTAATAGAGGACGTGGAAATTAAGAAAATTACTAGCTGTTTCATAATTGATGTTTGTGGAGTTGCATATTGCTTCTTTTTTTCAAGGCATGAGATTGTCTATGTAAATTCTGCTCTATTTCATGTCTTTATTAAGAACTTTCTATAACAGAATAGTCGACAAGGTGGGTTGCTCTGATGGTAAGCACCCTCCACTTCCAACCAAGAGGTTGTGAGTTCGAGTCACCCCAAGAGCAAAGGTGGGTAGTTCTTGGAGGGAAGGATGCCGAGGGTCTATTGGAAACAGCCTCTCTACCCCAGGGTAGGGGTAAGGTCTGCGTACACACTACCTTCCCCAGACCCCACTAGTGGGATTATACTGGGTTGTTGTTGTTGTTGTTGTTGTTTCTATAACAGAATAAAATTGTTGAAGACAAATAAATAAATCGTGTTTCCTCTTCAAAAGCTTTAGCGTATAACTAAGGTTTTTGCTCAATTCAATATTGTGTTATAACAAGCAGAGATCCTAGGTCGAGTTTCACTGTTACCCTTCATAAAAAAATAGTTCTATGGACTTGGACTAAGGAAAAAGTTCTGAACCATACACATGAGGGCGTGTATTGAACAATTCAACAAAACCGAGATACTTGTGCATGTGCTCTGGAGAGAGAGAGAGAAGAAAATCATCTTCTTGACTGGTAGTCCTGCGAAGTAGTTAGGGTCTAAGTGATTTGCTACCTAGAAACATTTACCAGGGAAGTGGTTGTTGAGATTCTATCCTCTATAACATCTAGCGATTAGAAGTATGTCTTCAGTATGGAGTGCGTACATTGCCTATGGTTGTGCCAATGGTTCTTTGAAAACCAATCTAACCGACCGAACCAATATTGTTTTTTAAATAAACTGTAGGTTCCATCATAAATCTATAACCATACTGAATAATTAGGGTATGTTTTAATTTTTTTTAATAAAAAAAACGAATAAATTACCGAACCGAACCGGTTAATAAATAAAGAAAAGTGTCCTGTATCTGACTGAGAGTTGTTAAGGCATGAGCACCTTCACCCATAGGTTCTAGCTTTAAGGTCACATCAGCATACATAGAGCTTAATTATAGTTTTTCCATTCTTTTATCCAAATAACTTTTCTTCAATGCATTACATTTCTATTTTTTATTTTCTGCATTGGCGCTTACCGTCGCTAAAGCCAGCTTTAATTACGCTTTGCGCTTAAAGCTCCGACAGGGCTTTTGAATACTCTGCCCTGGGCATTTAAACTTTTAGTTGGAATCAGCTAGTTCTTACAAAATTGGCTCATCTATAACATGTTTTTTTAATTTTTGTCTGAAATCTTGGGAATCTTGTTGTATGAGTTATTGTGTTTTAGCTTACATTTACGGCTTTGAAATGCAGTTCCAACAGGTTGAAGGCTTGTCTTCTCATGAGTATGCAGTAGAAGTCCGTCTTGCTCCAGATGAGAGTCACCCTAATCAATCTCTGTCCACTCAACAAAATGCACGTACTCGTGGCAATAACTCATATGGTTCTATATCTTGTGATGTAATCTCAGTGAAATGGAATGAAGCATTTTTCTTCAAAGTTGATTCACCGGTCTGTACTCTCTGCCTCCACAAAAGTCTTGTAGGAATTGTACATCATGAAATCATATTACTATGATATTACATCTGCCCTATACATAAACAATTACGACATATCACCTCTGTTTGCTCATAGAATGCTTAGTGCCATAGAGGTCGCGTCTAGTTTAAAATTGAATCGATTGATCCTTTAATAAATAATCATCTAAAAGTTCAGATTCAATGAATTGTTGGCCGTAATGGGTAACTCAATTTCATCTCGCAAGATTCTTATGTTAAGTTGTTTAGTCATTCTTTCTATAGCTTGAATTTGGAAATGGTTGAAAGAAGCAAATACAAATGAAAGAATCATTACAATGTGAACTGTAGTGAGGCAGAAATGGAAGAGTTTTTGAAGGTGTTGAAAACAGAGTATTCTATACTCCATAATGCTCTTTTTATGTTTTGAGGGTGGTGGGGGTGGTTAATATTTGTAGTACCTCGTGACGTTCCAAGTTTTATAGACAATTACATGAACTTCTCGGATTGAACTCCATTGTATGGTGCTGATTTTGTGTACCTCTTGCTTATTCCATCTTTGATACAGAAATAAAGTCTTTTAAGGGTTTATTAATGAAAATTGTTTTCAATTGTATATAAACAGAAAACAATCTGCTCATATTATGCTTAACAACTGCAATCTTATATTCTGTGTTTCCTGCAAACACAACATTTTTATGTCTGCTTCTGGAGTCGCTGGAACATACATTATTAAGCAATTGGCTGGACTGCACTGAGTACAGCTGGTGATCACATAGCTCTTGTCAGATATAATAACAACACTGAACGGCTCTCTGAGTCAAGGTTCTTCAATGTGCTTTATCATGAGGATCTCCAATCACCAAAACAAGGAGAAAATTCATTTGACTTGCCTAGCACATTGCGTGCCCCTTTCTCGATGTGTGCTTGGTACCATTTAGGATCATATAGAGGTCACAAAAGAGAGATAAAGCATATCAAAGATACATTTTCCTTCCATTGCACCCTGTAGTTGAGAGCCAAACTGGTACCCTAAGGCCATATCATTATATTAGATCTCAAAAGAAATATAGTAAAGGACATTAAATGAAGGTAGCATCTGAATTATGAAGGATTAAGTAAATAGATAATTTTGTTTTTCAATATAGATAAGTAGGGGCACCCAGCTCCCTTTCACCCTCCCCAAGCCATCCTTCCCTCCAATAATTCTGAATATAAGTGTAACATTTTCCACCTACGTGCATGAATTGTAGTTGTCGATGGATATTGCCATATATTTTTTACTAGTTAAATTCTGCCATCTATGTCTAAAACACATATGAGACACAAGTCTTTTAAGGTTATGATGTCGCAACATTGGGATCTATTGTCTATAGTAAATTCTCCTCTCTAGAATTTCTGTATATACTACTTATGTTTTTGGTTTCTAGATTGTTTGGTGTTTTTGTTATCTTGCAATTTATTTAAAGTTTGGCTTTTTTCTCATTGTTTTCTGAAAATTTTCGATCATGTGCTTCCATTTCCAAACAGGATTTTTGCATTCTGGAGCTTGTCGTGATGGATATGGGAAGAGGTATTCTTAGCTACTGATTTCTGGGGATTTTGTCCTTTTACCACTTTCCGATTTTCATGAATTCAAGCGATCAAGAGTTTCAATATATCCGAAAATCTTCTCTTTGTTGGTCACACTCAAGAACTGGCAAACTTATTTAGATTTGGTTAATCAGTAAAACAGTTGTATAATGAGTGGAATGATTGTGAAAAAATGATTATGATAGGGTCAAGAGCAGTAATTGGGAAGTCTAGTTACATTCTTGAATCTGCTTATCAGAAAGAATCAGAATCTGGTTAATTGCAGCCAGCTTATGTTTAGATAAAAGTTAAACTTAAGACGTGTTGTTGTGCGTGTTTGGATAAAGGCCTCATACGGATTCTTCATCACTGGAACCTGTGTCTTCACAAAACCATCTGCTACTTGTTTTCATAGTAGATTGAGTTTCCAATGCTTCCACTTCATTATACTGATTGTAATTTAGTAACATGATACATTTCCCAAGTGAATAGGTTGATGTCTTTTTATGGGGCTACTTTTTTCATCTCTTTTATGGGATATTCATGTCTTTATTTCATTGATTAGTTGTGTAAGTTATCACAAAGAAAAGTTCTCAAAGTTTCCCATTTGACTTGGAACTATTTAAAATAGAACATTTGGAAGCATGAAATGGGTTTAAAACCATACAGAAACTTGCAGGGCGTACATCCCATATTTTCTTGAATTGCAAGTAAAAGCATGGGTTTTTGTAGCAGAAACCTGATTTTTAACTGACCCTACTACATTCATTAGTTTCTCTTCATTGGCTTCTGAGGTGGCCCTTGCTATTGAGATATTCCTCTAATTGGATTTATTCGTCCACAAGCTTAAGCTTAGGGATCTTTTATCGAATCATAAAGATAGGTCTTCTCATTAACTACAAACTTTTTTGTTCGGAAAATGAGAGAATGTGTTATTAGAAATTAATGCTTAAAGCCTGATCAGAATTTCTACCGGTCCTGTTGTATTTGTATCTATAGCTTAACAGGCACCTGAGTTGGCCACTTGATACGGATTAGTTCAATATGTGGTGCTATATTTTTAATTTGAACTATTCTTTGCAGGTGATATTGTTGGTTATTCATCAGCTCCTCTAAACCATATATCTAGACCCCAGGAGAATCCAGTGTCTTACAATAGTTCACTTGAACTCAATTGGCTAGCATTGTCCTCTTCGCGGTCTATGGTGATTTTCTCGTGTTCCTTCTTCTTTGTCCCTGTGTTTTCCTTAGTTCAATAGTATTAGTGTAGTTTGGTATCCCTTTTATTCTTAGTTTGCTATTACCACATATTTTGCAATGTTGTTACTTGCCTTCCGTACGCCCTTAGTTTGTTATCATTTCATATCTTGTACTGTTATTACTGACTATTAGTGCTTCTTTCATACTCTCTTTTGCTATCTTGGGTTTTGTTTTCTAAATACCTTGTATTGATATTACCTGCTATAAGTGCTGCTTCCATCCTTTCTTTAGCCGAGAGTTTATCGGAAACAGTCTCTCTGCCCTTCCAGGGTAGGGGTAAGGCTGCGTACATCCTACCCTCCCCAGACCCCACTTGTGGGATTACATTGGGTTGTTGTTGTTGTTGTTCCTTCTTCTTTGTATATTACTCTTGAAAAGAAAATGTGGAAAATATTACTGTTTCCCTTTTAGCTTCTTTTTTATGGTGTCTTGCTTATCTCACCATGAAATGCAGATGATGACTAGTGAAGGAAAAGAAATGAATTCATCAGGAAGAATAAAGTTGGCTGTTTACTTGTCTCCTCAACTTGAAGTTGAAAAGAGTGGGAAGTCCTTTAACACTCGGACAAAATCTGGGTTTATCCAGATTAGTCCTACCAGGGAGGGGCCTTGGACTGCTGTGAGGCTGAATTATGCTGCACCTGCTGCTTGTTGGCGACTGGGAAATACTGTTGTTGCCAGTGAAGTGAGCATAGTTGATGGAAATCGATATGTCAATATTAGATCTCTAGTTTCAGTTCGTAACTACACCGAATTTACGCTGGATTTACAGCTCATGCTCAGTGCTTTAAATGAGAAAAAAAGAACAGATGATGATGAGAGAAAAAAGGTTTATGGTGATGAAATTGTGACAGATGAGTTCTTTGAGACCCAGAAATATAATCGTGATATTGGGTGGTTTGACGTTAATGAGGTATGTCACCAGATTTTATTTTCTTGTGTGCCTGAATGTAGCAATTGGTTTCTCTTATTTTTGGTCTTAAGCCATCAACTTCTGTCATTTGGGCAGGGGAGAAATGAAGTTGAGGTTCCATCAGGCTGGGAATGGGTTGATGAATGGCATGTAGATAAGAGTTCTGTGAACACTGCTGATGGATGGGTTTATGCTCCAGATTTCAATAGTTTGAAATGGCCAGAGTCGTCCAATCCACTAAAATCTGTAAACTATGCAAGACAGAGGCGGTGGCTTAGGAATAGGAAAGGCAAGCCGAGAGATCCCCAGGCTCATATTTATGTTGGGCCTGTAAGGCCTGGTGAAGTTGTTCCCTTGCCTTTATCTGTCCTGACCCATTCTGGACTTTATGCACTGCAAGTGAGGCCTTCAAACCTGGAAAAAACTGAAGAATATTCGTGGAGTTCTGTAATGGACATGTCTGGAAACACTCAGGATCTTGGGATGCCAGCAGAAAGCTCTGGAATATCTGTGTCCATTCTCAGTGAGTCTGAGAAACTCCTATACTGCCCTGTAGTTAGTGGAACCTCATCCAATAGTAACCGGGGCATGTGGTTCTGCTTGAGCATACAAGCAACAGAGATTGCAAAGGACATGCACTCTGATCCTATTCAAGATTGGACCCTCGTGATCAGGCCACCACTTGCGATTACCAATTATCTTCCTCTTACTGCTGAATATTCTGTTCTTGAGATGCAAGCCGATGGTCATTTTCTCACTTGCGATAGAGGGGTAGTCTGTCCTGGTGAATCTGTCAAGTTTTATAATGCCAACATAAGGAATCCTCTGTACTTTTCGTTGCTTCCACAAAGAGGATGGTTGCCATTACATGTTAGTTGTTGTGATTACTTTGTATTCTGTCAACTCAGTTGATTCTGGTGTCTCTTGGAATGCATTAAAATGATGCTAACTTCTTAACATTCTTTACAGGAGGCTATACTCATATCCCATCCTAAGAAGGCACCTTCAAAGACAATAAATCTAAGAAGCTCAATTTCTGGAAGGTCTCAAAGAAAATAAGAGAGCTGATTAAGTTCTTTCCTTCAATTTTGTGAAATAGGTGAATTTAATTTTCATTCTTAATGCCTTAAGCTACTGGCTCTTGCAGGATTGTTCAAGTAATTGCTGAACATGTGCATACCCATGAAAGGCCTCTGCAAGCAAAGATCACCAAGGTCTATGCTCCTTTTTGGCTTTCAGTTGGACGATGTCCACCTATTACTTTCAGGCTTATCGATTTGAGTGGGCGGACAACAAAGAAGATTGCTTTCCCTTTTCTATCTAAAAGGAATAATGAACTTGTCCTAGAGGAGATCTCTGAGGAGGAAATATATGAAGGAAATACAATTGCGTCTGTTTTAAACTTCAAGTTACTAGGCCTTTCAGCATCAATTAACCTGTCTAGTGAGGAGAGTTTTGGTCCTGTTAAAGATCTTTCTCCGTTGGGTGACATGGTAAAGAATCTTAATCTTGTGTGGTATACTATGTTTTATCCAAGTTTATAACTTATCCATCCGTCCTCGATATCAGGATGGCTCGCTGGATTTCTGCGCCTACAGCGCTGATGGAAATTGCATGCGGCTTTTTGTATCATCAAAACCTTGCCCTTATCAAACTGTTCCAACAAAGGTTCTGTTTCAACAACAGCAGCAGCTTCGCTCTCAAACTTCTATAAAATCGGATTCAAACATTTTTATTGATTATTTACCTGCTCTTTTGTCAGGTTATTACAATTCGACCATTTGTTACATTTACCAATAGACTTGGTCAAGACATATTTTTGAGATTGAGCAGCGAAGATGAGCCAAAGGTTTTGCGTGCATCTGATGCCAGAGTCTCATTTATATATCGTGACACAGGTGGACCTGATGAACTCCAGGTGAGTAGATTCTCTATACTGTGTTATCTGAACTGCTAATTAAATTAAAGAATGCTTTTTTTCTGGAGAATCCATCCCTATTATGGTCTTACACATAGTCCACTCTTCTTTCTTTCTTACCGTCTTCTGAAAACATGAACGATACGAACAGTCTTCTTTTGTCTTTTGATCTTCTATTTTTCTAAGAGGAATATGTATCTCTTAACCTTTTTATGATTATATAATTCTCATTTGGACATTTAGTGTATTTATGGTGCTATATAAGTATTATGTGCCATTTCTGATGCCTTAATCAAAGTAATTTTGTTCCATTATAGATGCTACCATGCACTTTTAGACTATTTGTTTAAACAAGGTACTATTTGGATTACCTGTGTGACCATAGTTTATGGACCATGGCATAGAATTGTGGCCTTAGGCTTTGCTAGATTGAAAGTGTGGATATGTAGTAAATTTCCTGGTGAAGTTTCTTGCGTGTTCATTTTGGAAGGGAAATGTCAATAATGCCGCATAATTCCTCTTTTTTCTGCCTTCTTGATCGTTAGCCATTGAAGTTTTTGAGAGTTGACTGCATTATTTGAGCTGATAGCTTGCAAGTTCACTTACAACAATATCATATCAATTTTGAAGGTCCGACTGGATGATACAAATTGGTCATTTCCTATTCAAATTGTTAAGGAGGACACAGTTCCTCTTGTCTTGAGGAGAAACGATGGCACGCGAAGATTTTTGAAGATGGAAATTCGTGGCTTTGAGGAGGGGTCACGTTTCATAGTTGTTTTTCGCCTTGGATCAACAAGGGGTCCAATTAGGTACCTAATTAACCTTGCTTTAGTTACGGTCGCAGGTCTGCTACTTCAAGCTTCTGATTAACTC
>AWOL01S0016739.1:6753-19784 GCA_000715115.1 Nicotiana otophora | reverse complement strand
CTCTCTGAAGAATCCATTAATTATCGCCTCAATTCGAGCTCTCAAATTCTCAAAATTGAAAATAGGATAAAACTCTCTAACTTGGCCCTTTTCTGCCTAGCGATTTTGCATATGTGGGCTTCCAGTCGCACCTGCGACGCCTCACCTGCGGAAATTCCATCGCATGTGCGGACTTGACTTAAGTACCCTAGCTCTACATCTGCAAGAGGAGGGCCGCACCTACGGATGCACTCCTACGACCATGGAGCCACACCTGCGACCTCAACGCTCTTGTGCATATTCCCACCGCAGAAGCGAGGCCGCTTCTGCGTAAATCTTTCTGCACCTGCGAATCCAGCATGGGCTACCCAAATCCACTTCTGTAATCCTTCGTTCACACATGCGTGCCTGCATCTGCAGCCAACCCCACCGCAGGTGCGATGACACAAGAAGTTGAAAAACTTCAACAGCTATACAAGTCCAAATTTCGATCCGTTAAGCATCCGAAACTCACCCGAGGCCCCCGGGACCTCAACAAAACATACCAACAAGTCCTAAAACATTATATGAACTTAGTCGAGCCCTCAAGTCACAACAAACAACGCTAAAAACATGAATCGCCATCCAATTCAAACTTAATAAACTTTGAAACACCAAACTTCTACAACTGATGTCGAAACCTATCAAATCACATCCGATTGAACTCAAATTTGCACAAAAGTCATATTCGACATTACAAACCTACTGCAACTTCTGGAATTGAAATTCGACCCTGATATAAAAATGTCCACTTCTGGTCAAACTTCCCAAAAATTCAACTTTTGCCACTTCAAGCCTAATTTAGCTACATGCCTCCAAAATACAATCCGGACACGCTCCTAAGTCCAAAGTCACCCAACGGAGCTAACAGAACTGACAGAACTCCATTCTGGTGTCGTGTTTATACAGTTCCAACTATGGTTAAAATCTTAGAACTTAAGCTTCCGCTTTAGGGACTAAGTGTCCCAATTCACTCCGAAACCACAAACAAAACCTCCAGGCAAGTCACATAAGCAAAAGAAGATACGCGGGAATCAAAAATAGGGAATCAGGGCTATTAATCTCAAAACGACCGGCCTGGTCGTTACAAAAGGCCACACTTTTCAACTTTAGGCAACACTTTTTAGGGGTGGCCTAAACTAGCATAACCATTTCTCTATGGCCATACTTTTAAGTGTTTCTTTAGAAGCCACACTTCAAAAGTGTGGCCTATATGATACAAAGGTCATGCTTCGTACATACCCTTCTAGCAACACTTTGCATGTCCTACAACAACACTTCTAAAGCGTGCCTTTGATACCTTGTATGCCACACTTTTCTTGCGTAGCCTTCTACAACAACCCTTATAAAGTATTGTCTTTGTTATAAAATTACAATTTAGATATATCTAATAATCACATTTATTACCACACATACTATTATCATATATTTTAAGATCATTGCTAGAGTATGAAAATCTCAAGAACTACATCAACTAACAAATAACAAAAAAAAGAATTCAAACGAGTACACTTGCTATGAACTTCCAAAGTATATAGATATATCATGTACTACATAAACTATAAAGAAAATTGCTCAAACATTCATCCTAGCAATGAACTTAACAAATATTAATGTATGTATCATAAAAATGTTTTAAACACATTAAACAATTGAAACTAGCATCTACTAAAAAAACCATTTACTCCCCTTAGCTACAAGTTTCTTTTCTGATACATGGCACGTTTAACATCCTTCACATAATCTTCTATTTTTGTAACTCATTTTGTAAGCTTGACATCCCCATTAATCATTGGGGCATGTGAGTTTTTCTTTTTCAGACCAGCAGAAACTTCTGAAGGTTTCTGCACCTTAAGTCACCCCATTAGTATTTTCTTTGTTTTCTTCAATAGCTTTGCCTTCCGAGAATGAAATTTGAGACAAACAAAGATGCACTGTTTGTTATAGCCTGCTATTAATGTGAAAATATTGTATCTCTATGTCATCTCCAAATATATAATATCATACGAGTACTGTAAGGTTGGAGGGATTCAAATAAATGAAAGCATCAAATATTAAATACATGGTTACGCAATCCAAAAAGTCTCATAGTTGATGTGCATAAAATTTAAATTTAGAAAAGCCAAGCTGAGAGTATAAATTAAGTAATGAAATCTAGTTGGATCAAACTACCATGTAAAGTGTTGCCAAAAGAATTTGTGGGCACAGTTTGCAGGCGTAGCATTTGATAAAGTAGGGGAGTCCTACTCTTGATACAATTCTAAATGAAGTAAGAAATCTCTTGATTGGCTAATTAATCGGCCTATCCTTGATACATGCCGATATCTCCACTGTGATCTGCGCTCAATCATAGATATTTCACATTCCTGTTATCCGACTCAGCAAGTTTCCCTCGATATTGCCTGATCTCGACTTTGTTCAGGCCCGGGGTCTCGAGCCTGGCGATATAATTTCACACCTCGGTTTGATATGACTTGAGGTCGGGCCTTAATCTATCACATGACAGTCTCGATTAGTCAAGTAAGGGCAAGCCCGGTTTTGGCCATATATAGATAGTCCCCTCATTTCTCAGAGCAAAAATGACGAGAAACGACATGAATTTTCGAATCCTGTCTCGATTGGCCATGACATAAGCGATGAACCCGATTATAGCGTAAGTGATAAAATAGATATCGAAACTTCCCGTCGATCCAGTTATCAAGGCATTAAATGCCTGCCAGTCGCAGGTCTGCCACTACCATTTCTGAACCGTCACCATCAAGCTACAAGTAACTAATTTTTCTTCATTCAAACTTTACGCTCAAAGCTCCTCCTATTCTTGTTTTTCCTTAAAAAATCCCTTTGCTTTGCAAGTCTTGCACCCAAATTTCTTAAACTTTCATCAAACCGCATAACATCTTAATTCTCTTTCCTCATGTTCTTCATTGGAGAAACTTCTAAGACCGTACTGCAAAAGGAGGCCGCTTATTCCTCACGACCAACCGGTGGCGCGGGTGCGACGGAGCCTCACCATGAGGAATTTGTTCCGGCAAGGTGCCCCACTATTATCGATTTTAAGATTAAAAAGACCTCCTCGGTACCGGGCCTATGTGAGCTGGTCTCGAGATACATGTGCTCAATCACCGAGGATCTCCTCACCAAGGTTAAAGAGGATTGCAACTCGGTCAATAAGCATGTGGTGGTTCCTTCGCCCGAGGAATCAATCACTACCCATGTGGAGGGTTTTCTAAGTGCTTACACTTATCCCTTCAGGTTGGGTCCCTTAGACCATATCATCATTGCCTTTTACAAGAGGTATCATGTGACGTTTGGTCAGATCCACCCCTCCTTCTAGAGAATAGTGATTCTCCTCCGACTTTTTGTAAGAAAAGTCGAGGGATATACATTTAGCTTCAACCACCTTATGTGCCTCTATAGTCCCCGACTCTATTNGGCTGATCAAGCTTGCTTTCCGGGCTAGTAAGGCTCAGGTCTCAATCATAGATGAAGCTCGTGACCGAGGTTGGATGAGCCGATTTTTTCGAGTGAAGACTTCGGACCTGATCCTTGCTGAAGACATATCATTTTCCTAGAAATGGAACATGAAACATAAGTGGTGTTTCGCTTCGAAGGTTCAATCTCATTGTTTTCCTTCTTATATCTTTCTTCATTGACAGTTTTGGTGTCTCATATGTGGCTCAGATGTCGGACGCAATTCCTAAACTTAAGGGATATGTGGAGGGCCTTGTGTCATACAGGACGTATTCCGAGCGGACTTGGATAGAATTAGCGAATGGTCTATGGAAGCTTTTCCCATATACATCTGGTATCATTTCTTTTTATCATCGGTCCTTGATGTATTATGTTTTTATTTCGCAAGTTTACCAAAGAACAGCAAGATACGACCTCCATCAGTTGATGATGACATACACTCCAATCCCCCTGCTCCAAAACTGGTCAAAGAATAGGGGAAAAGAAAAGCCCTGATTCTCTCCAACTCCGAAAAGAAGAGGCCGAGGAAGCGGCTGGCGCATAAGCCCCCGAGAAAGAAGAAGATTCTAAGCTGGGGGCCTGAGTAAGATGTGATTCTGAGATTCCTCGAGCCATGGAGGTCGTAGTAGAAACAATGGTTGAAGTCCTCGAGAGGGTCGAGACCAATTTGGCCCAAGCTAGTGAGATCGAAAAGAAAAGTGTGATCGGTATGTCCCAGTCAGAAGACAACGTACTCAAAGAGGTGCCTGGGGTGATTGACATTTCTAGGTTGCCCTCATTTATGGATTCTATGATTAACGAGGTTCAGGTGTTGAAGGGTAAACTTGTCGAAGGAGCAGCCAATCCTTTCAATAACTTTTTTGATGGCCTCGAATCTACAGCTTCAGAAGGTGCTACCGGTTTGGGCGACTTAGCGGTGCCAAATAAGGTACTGTCATCGGGCGCTACTGCATCATCATCGAGCCCAAAACTGGTGGATCGATTCCCTGCCCAAAGTGTTAACCCCGACCAAAGGCGATCGATAACTTTTTCTGTCCCCGAGGATGCCCGTGGTTTCTCTGCCCTCGTGGAGGTTGCGAGCTACTTCAGATGCTTGGTGACCGAGGAAGGCCAGGCCGTGATGAATGTGGTGGAGGCATCTTGCCTATTTAATGAGGCCCAACATGCTTTGAATCGGGTAAGTTCGAGGTTCACTTCATTATTTCTTTTAAACTTGAAGTTGTAAATAATTCTAACATCTCTCTTCGGGCTTGCAAGCTTCGGTGTTGCATCATGAGTCTTTCTTCAGAATCTGGGAAGAGCACGAGGCCGAGGTCCGGGAACTCATCGAGATGGGGGATACTTACATGCTTCTGAGTGAGAAGCTCTAGGCCGATTTAGAAGAGACTCAGAATGTGCATGTCGAGATGGCCGAGCAGGTATTTCGAGTGCTTCACGATAGTGAATATGAATTAGAGATAGTAACTAACGATCTGATCCTGCAGGTCCGGCAGAGGGTTGAACAAATCAGGCAGCTCAAGACACAGGTAGATGTGATACAAGCTGAGACTGAAGAATTCAAGAAGAATATGGACATCTTAGCCTTGAAAAAGGAAACTGTCCAAGCACAACTGGAGTCGGCGGAGACCCAGCTCCAAGCTGCTAAAGAAAAGGCCTCGCTGCAGGACAAGAAACTCGAGGAACTTAAATATCAATTGGACTTGGATACTTTAGATAAGGAAAACTTGGCCAATGAACTCGAAGTGGACAAATCTGCGGTGGCCATGGCCAACACTAAAGCCAATGCTAATGTGGCCTTATTTAAGGTCGATGTCGAGGACATCCAGGCGAAGGCCAAGCGTATCGTGGATCATACAAGATGGCAGGCTTGAAGGGAAGACCTCGAGGGCGTTCATGCTCAAGGCTTCCATGTCCTGGCCAAAATCGAGAATGCCAAAGCAGAGGAACACAAGGCCCGAAAGCTAGCCTTTCCTGAGGAAGATTCCAAGAGCTTAAGAGACTCCGAAGACGGGGAAGATCCAGAGGATGGAGATGCTACCTCCGATGAAGACCATGCCACTTAGGCCTTTATATTATTTTCTTTCTTTTGCTTCTTTTTGAGGTCATTTTGACCATTGTAAATTTTTGTGCTAGGCCATTCTGGTCTTTGTAAAAAATAATCATTATGTATAAGGCTTTCATCCCCTTTCGTCTCTCCAATATTTCCTTTTATTTAATACCTATATTCACAAAGGTCGGAATGCTTTAGCATAAAATAACTTAGGTTGTGTAAGTTTAGACAAACCCTACCTTTACATTATTTTGTTTTGAGGCATCTCGGGGTTCATTGTTACCGGGAACTTTCTCCAAAAGTAAGTAACTTAAATTATAGTTTGCCGAGGGTAGCCTTTAGAATCGGTTGTGAAAAAGTTTCTTTTTCGAAGGCCTAGTTTTTGTTACGGATTTAGGACGTCTCCGAGCTATGTTAATTTGGCCGTAGCCTTTTAGTTTGGGAGCTACCCATTAGGCTTGTTTTTTCCCGAGTTTCCCGAGATAACAGTCCCCGAGTGGGGTGGCAGTGGCCTTTAGAAACCAGTGAGTTGCCTATTAGGTCTTTTGCCTTTGAGGCCTAGTGACTTGGGCCATTTGAGTTGGACGGTAGTCCCCGAGTGAGGGAGTGGTCAGTTTCAGTTTCAGCAATTATCATTTATGTTATCAGTTCTCAATTATCATCTCAGTTTTAGTTTCAGTATTTACAGTTCTTTCTTTCAAATGCTTTACTTACCAATGTAATTCAAATGTACTGACGTCCCTTTTGCCTAGGGCCTGCATCTCACGATGCAGAAAATGATTTACAGGTTGACGATTCAGAGTGCTAGGATCCTCGTACCAGCTATTTAGTGAGCCCCAATTCTTTCGGGGCATTACCATTACTTTATAGTCTTTCAGTATTTATGGAAAGTCAATGTTTTCAGTATTTTATTAGAGGCTTCATATATTAGATTCAGTTAGACAAAGTCGCATGCTTTTCGTGTTGAGCAATATTGGTTACAGATATGTTTTATACTCATATTAGTCTTTCCGCATTTTGATTTATATAATTCAGACTTTCAGTATATCAACATGTCTTAGTTTTTCTTCAGCATTCAGTATGCTATGATATCACAAGTTGATTCAGCCAGTAGTTGGTTCGCGCGGTCACATGTAGTTAGGCACCATGTGTCATGTTATGTCAAGGCCCAGGTTCTGGACGTGGCAGGGTTGGTGATGAGCAACTGGTATTCCATGTGTGTAAGTCTATGCGTCAACTAAATAACAATGAGGTGTGTTCTTCTGTGGATTTGGTGATTGATATTATTGTTGATGATACAATTGCTCCAATCAAAGTTTGTGATATGTTGGTACCCGTTTTGCTCAACTTTGATGACGACGAAATGGATGGTTTCATGTAATGTGTGAATGCTTTCCAAAGGAATGGGCCCGTACAACTATGCACTACCGGTTATTCTTTCCTCTTATTTGACTAACGTGTAGGTTGCTTCCACATTTGCAGCATTGCAAAAGAGGAAGAAGGCTATTGGGTGGACTTTGGCGGATATTTGGGGTATAATCCAAAACCTTTGCACGCATAAGATCAAGTTGGAGGATGGTGCTAAACTGTCCATTGAACATCAATGAAGACTCAAGGAGGCTATGCAAGAAGTTGTCAAGAAAACGATTATCAAGTGGTTAGATGTCAGGGTTTTCTACCCCATCTCCGACAATTCATGGACCTCTTCGGTTTAATGTGTTCCAAAGAAGGGGGCACGAAAGTTGTTACCAATGATAAGAATGAGTTTATTCCTACATGAACGGTGGCCGGTTGGAGGGTTTGTATGGACTATCGTAAGATCAAAACCGTTACAAGGAAGGATCACTTTCCACTTCCTTTCTTAGACCAAATGGTAGATTGATTCGCCAGCCGAGCTTTTTATTGTTTTCTTGATGGGTATTCAGGCTACAACCAAATTCTAATTGCTCCAGAAGATGAAGAGTAAACAACCTTTACATGTCCCTATGGTACTTTTTCTTTCAAGAGGATGTCTTTTGGTTTGTGCAAGCTTCTTGAGAAGGATGCCAAGTTTCATTTCAATGATGATTGTATGAGGGTTTTTGAACTTTTGAAGCTCAAGTTGATAACTACTCCTATCATTACCGCTCCAAATTGGAGTTTTCCTTTTGAAATAATGTGTGATGCAAGTGGCATAACGGTTGGGGCTCTTTCGAGGCCATGTATTAACAAAGTTTTTCATCTGGTTTCCTATGCTAGTAAGCCGATGAATAGTGACCAAGTGAGTTATACCGTTACGAAAAAAGAGCTCCTTCCTATCGTATTTTCCATTAAGAAGTTTCGCCCGTACCTGATGTGTGCCAAGGTTATTATCCACAAGGATCATGTGGTGCTTTACTATCTAATGAGCAAAAGGATTCTAAATCTCGGTTGATGAGATCGGTACACTTGCAGGAAGAATTTGATATTGATATTCAAGATAGGAAAGGTAGTGAAAACCAAGTGGCGGACCACTTATCTCGTTTGGAGAAGGAGGGGAGGACACATGATGGCCTTGAAATCAATGACTCTTTCTCCGATGAGCAACTTTTGGCAATTTCTACAAAAAACGTGTCATGGTTTGCAAGCTTGGAAACTTTTCCTGTGAGTGGAATCATTCCGGATGAGTTCTCTTCAAATGAAAGGAAGAAGCACAAAATAGATTTATTTTTGGGATGAACTATAGCTTTTCCGGATATGAACGGATAGGGTGATTAGAAGGTGTGTAACGTAAGAAGAGCAAGGCAATATTCTTAGTGCTTTCCATTCTTCACCATATGGTAGTCATCGTGGTGGAGTAAGAACGACAACCAAAGTTCTTAGTTGCGGTTTATATTGGACTACTCTTTACAAGGATGCAAGTGAGTTAGTGAAAAGATGTGATGAATGTCAACGGGCCGATGGAATTTCAAAGAAAAATGAAATGCCTCTCACAACCATCTTGGAGATTGATATTTTTGATGTTTGGGGCATTGACTTTATTGTCCCTTTTGTGAGTTCTTGTGGAAACACTTACATCTTGGTCGCAATGGATTATGTGTCCAAATAGGTTGAGGTTGTTGCCTTATCCAACAATGAGGCGATAAGTGTAGTGGATTTCTTGAAGAATAATATTTTTACAAGATCTGGTAGTCCACATGTAATCATAAGTGATAGGGGGTCACACTTTTAACAAAAGGCTTTTGAAACTTTACTTAGCAAGTTGGTGTTACTCACAAGGGCAGGCTTCCCTATCATCCACAAGCTAGGGGTCAAGTGAAAGTCTCCAACCGGGAGATAAAGAGTATCTTGTCTAAAACGGGGAATGCCAAACAAACGGATTGGTCCAAGAAGCTTGATGATGCATTCCCAGGCTTATCGGACGGCTTACAAAACACCTATTATCACGCCCCGAACTCGGGGAGCGTGACCGGTGCTCAACCAAGATAACCCGGCCGAGCAAGCTGTACAACACCTTCTATCTGAACATACTCCTGAATGACAATAAAATCTTATTCATTAATTAATAAGTGGGGATGACCAATTCATTATCATCAGTTATATCATTTATAAGCTTCCAAAATACATACTTTCTCATAGTTTAATGCGGAACGTATGATACAATTACAACATTACTAGTTTGACTTTCCCCACACCAACATACCACTCACGCTATGTCTACGGAGCCTCTATTAGATACAAAAGAGTACAATGATAATGCCGGAAACAAGGCTCCAACTATACCTCAAAACATGGTGATAAAATGAACAAACGATACATTACCTCGAGTGAAGTGGGGATCACCAAATCAGCTGGGAAAAGAGTGTAGTGCTATCGCTGATCAGTGCTGCCTGCTTTGGAACCACCTACACCCATTAAAGATGCGGTGCCCCGGACAAAAGGGACGTTAGTACTGTCGAATAGTACTAGTATATATGACTAAACACTCTCTCAAAGAAACAAGCAGTAATGCAAGTAAGGATAGTCATAATATCAGTTAAAACCTCAAACAATTACCAAATATCATATTAGAGATAAGACAAGTTTTAAACAAATTTCCAAAGCTTAAGTTGGGAAATCTTTGTTACCGGTATACCACTATTCACAATTTCGATTAAGATTTCCAACACAGTCACCATCATGTGTGCGGCTCGGAATCCAATCATGACCCAATCAGCTAAGGTGTCTCATGTGAGACATCCTTCTTTTCTATCAATCATCTAGTTTAATATTTCTTGCACATCTATTTATTTCATTGGTCCTAATGGTCACAATTGTATTATTTCTCTTGGCACATTGGTCGTATTTCATATTTCACATTTCGCATTACGTGATTCGTATTTCATGCACACTTTTTTACTTTCTACCATCATCATGGACTTACCAACAACAACGTATTTCTATTCAAGACATTTAGGCGCACATTTGAGCAAATAGGAGTCTTAGGCACATCATAATTTCTTACATAAAATTTCTTTAGCTTTCATTTGAAACACAACTTGAAGTCAAGGCATTTAGATATGCAACCCATACTTTGAACACATTCTCAAATAGTAGTACAACATAACAAGAGCATTTGAATTACTTATTGATCACGAATGTCTGGACACCGGCTTATTCGGGTAATCGATTCACAATGAGCAACTCGGGACTCACATGGATATTGTGGGGTTCAATTTTTAAGAGAATATTTTAGCCAACATACATAACTTGAGCTTCCTTAACTCTAAAATGTTACGAAAATCTCAGCAACTTCAATCTATTTTAGAAAAGTAACAAATTGTACCAAAATTAGGAAGATGATCATGGATCTAGATCATTTGAGCATTTTATCAAGCACTAGGTGTATATTAAGGTTTTAAGGACCTTTTATGGAGGATTCCTTCATCCCACAACCCCTTCTTTACTATTTTAGCTTAACAATCTCCCTACAACCCATGATCAATCATACATTTAAAATAATCCACTCCCATAGCCATGAATTATCTTACTAATTTCCCATTTCTAGTTAAATTTCGAAATTAGGAGATATGGTGTAGAATCTTACCTCTAGGATGAAGACCTACTGTGCTTCCCTTGTTAATTCTTCCAAGATTTTGAGTATAAAATTGGGGAACAATTGATAAAGGAACTCTCTCCCTCTCCGGAGCCTTTTCTCTCTCTCAAAATATCAAGTTCTCCCTTCAGATATGGTCCATAGAGTCTAAATAATGAAGTGGGGTCGGGTTATAAAACCCCAAAACAAAGCTCAATACTTCCGCGGTCCACGAAATGGCCCATCGTAAATGGGCTAGTCTGCCCCACTTTGCGGCCGTTATGCGGTCCGCAGACTTGTTTTGTGGTCGCATAATACGCTCCAGAACCTCCTTCCGCAAAATTTCCATGCTTGCTCTACGATCAGTGTGTGACCCGTGAAATCATTTTGCGGTCGCATAATGGGCCATGAAATGACATCCAAAAATGGCCCAAATGACTGCCTAACTCTGCGGCCATTCTGCGACCCGTAGTGTGATTCTGCGGCTGCATAATGGGCCACAGAAATGCCCTATTCTGCCAAACATTTTCCTTCAACTCCCCATCGCAAAGTTAAACCATAAAGGTCTGTACCGCAGCTCGCAAGCCCACAACAAAGAATCTCTACTTTCATTAATACATATGCCTACCTCGGTAACATGAAACCCCGGGTGTTAGGAAAAAAATATGGGGCCTTACATCCTCCCCGACTGAAGATCATTCATTCTCGAATGAGGGTCTAAATCCGCCCTTAGAACTCATCATGACCCAACTGTAACTTCACACACTAGCAGACCCGAATGTTTTCTAACTCTCCAAATTTCCAAATAATTTGGCAGAGTTTCCCTTGCAACTGATCCTATCTACCTGTCAGATAATCCCAGAAACCAATCCCAACATCATGTACATAAACCAACGATGTAACACAATATGAAACAACACCAACCATGGCCTCATAAGCAATATGTTATTAGAAAGGAAACACCCTAAGCATAAACTGTACAAGTGATACTTAGTTCATAGGAAGTAATTTCATAGAAACTATTACATATCTATTCAAACAAATGAGGGTACTTCTTTTTCATTTCTTCCTTGGCCTCCTAGGTGGCCTCTTCAACCTGCTGGTTTCCCCATAACACTTTCATGGAGGCAATTTCTTTATTTCTTAGCTTTCTGACCTGCCTATCAAGAATGGCAACTAGAGTTTCTTCATAGGTCAGTTCTTCATTAACCTCAATAGTCTCAACTGGCACAATAGACGACGAATCTCCAACTACCTTCTTCAACATAGACATAAGGAATACCGGGTGCACTAATGACATCTCAGGTGGTAGCTCAAGCTTGTACGTCACCTGACGAATCCTCTGAATGATTCTATATGGCCCAACATACCCCAAACTCAATTTCTCTTTCTTTCCAAACCGCATTATACCCTTCATGGGGGAAACCTTCAACAACACACAATCTTCTTCTTTGAACTCCAACTTCCTGCGACGAACATCCGAATAGGACTTTTGACGACTCTGAGCAGTTTTCAACCGATCCTTAATGAACTTAACCTTCTCCATTGACCGATGAACGAGGTCTGGTCCTATCAATTCCGCTTCCCCAATCTCGAACCACCCAATAGAGGATCTACATCTTCTACCATATAAGGCCTCAAATGTTGCCATGTGAATACTGGCATGATAACTATTGTTGTAGGCTAATTCTATGAGTGGAAAATGATCGTACCAGCTACCCTTGAAGTCAATGACACAAGCGCGAAACATATCCTCAAGTATCTTAATAGTCTGCTCTGCCTGCCTGCCAGTCTGGGTGAAAGGCTGTACTAAGATTCACCTGAGTACCCAAACCTTGAACTGCGCCCCACAAATGTTAGCTGTGAACTTCGCCCCACAATCCGAAATGATATAAATTGGAGTGCCATGCAACTTGACTATTTCCTAGATATACAACTGAGCATACTGTTCCACTGTGTCAGTAGATTTAACTGGAAAGAAGTGTGCTGATTTTGTTAGTCGATCAAAAATCACCCAAATTGAGTCAAATTTGCGCGGCGTGCGCGGCAATCCCACCAAAAAGTCCATATTAATCATTCCCCACTTTCACACTTGAATTTCTATGTTTTGTGCCAACCCAGTAGGCCGTTGGTGTTCGGCCTTTACTTGCTGACAACTCGAACATCTTGCCACAAAGTCCGCGACATTCCTCTTCATGGCATTCAACCAATAGACTTCCTTGAGATCATGATACATCTTTGTAGAGCCCAGGTGTACGGAATACCTGGAAGTGTGAGCCTCGGTCATGATTTTTTGCTCGGAGACTATCTACATTTGGAACACACAGCCGCCCTTGGTACCTTAGTGTACCATTATCCAATCCAAGAGAAAAAGCCATAGTCTTATGTTTATGAATCCCCTCCTTCAATTGTACCAACAATGGATCGCCGTATTGCTTCTCTTTGACTTCCACAACAAGC
>AWOL01S0016733.1:29871-42231 GCA_000715115.1 Nicotiana otophora | reverse complement strand
CTGGGAAGCCATTATTTGAGCCAACATCTGTATGGCTCCCCTAAGATCAACATCAGAAACATGGGAATCGGAAGCTGGAACTAGAGGTGGAACAGGTATATCAGTTGGAGAGACTGTTGCACGCTCAGTAGGTGTAGGGATAGGTGCGTTCTGATTAGTTGTAGTAGAGTTAGGCAGTGTAGTAACTAGAGGAATATCCTCACTCCTTGGGTGATCACCCGCATCATCAATTATACGATCAACTGTCACTCCTAGGGTGACATTGGCTCTTTGGCCAGTTCTTGCCTTCTTCTTAGGTGCCATGTACTTAAATTAGAGCAACGCATGAGTTAAAGAAGGAACAATCTTACAACCAGCTTTATCGCACGATCAAGAACATGAAAGAAGGGTATTATTCCTAAATGACCATGTAGCATCCTAATTATAGATGTGGTCGACAGCACACCGATAATAAGGACTCTACTAGACATGGCTCCGACATATCCTAGGACACTTTAAAACTTTAGGCTCTGATACCATGTTTGTCATGCCCCAAAACCGAGGAGCGCGACCAGCGCTCAACCGAGTGAACCCGACCGAGCAAGCCTTTTAGATTCCTTCTACCCAAACTCATTCATGAATAAAGAGAATATATGTTTTCCTTAAGTAAGCAATAAAGTGGTCATGTCTGCAATTACCAATTTCTTACCATAAGTTTTCCCCATTTTTAAAGTCTCGAATGGACAAGTAATACAACCACAACATAGCATAGTTTGTCTTTCCCAGCACCAATACACGACCCATACTATGTCTATGGAGCCTCTATAGATTAAGAAGAGTACAATGATAATGCCGGCAACAAGGCCCTCGTTATACCTCAAATAGAATACGCAAAGTACAAAAGATTCAGGACCCTGGAATGAAGTGGGGCTCACCAAGTGAGCTGGTAAGATGGTGCACTGCTATCACTGACAAATATCTCCTGCTTCGGAACCTCCTGCATCCATTGAAAGATGCAGCGCCCCGGCACAAGGGACGTTAGTATTGTCGAATAGAACTAGTATGTATAACTAAACAACCTCTCAATAGAATGACAAATAATACAAATAGGATTATCCTAATATTAATGAAAGCTTTAATTAACATCAAACCTCAATTTAGGATCAAGACAATGTTCAAATTAATTTCCATATCTCACATTGGGATATTTTTAGTATCGATATACCATTGTCCACAATACCAATACCATTATTCACCATACCAACACCACTATTTACAATACCATTATTCACAAAACCAGTACCATTGTTCACCATACCAATACCACTATTCACAATACCATTATTCACAAAACCAGTACCACCGCACTCTTAGCACGGAGTCCGATCACAACCCGATCAGCTAGGCTATCCCAGTAAAGACATCAACCACAATTTCTCTCCATATCAATACCACCATCTTTAACACGGAGTCCGATCACGACTCGATCGGTTAGGCTATCCATTAGGGACATCGACCACAATCACAATTTCAATTACAATTTCCAGTACAATTATCACCATGTGTGCGGCATGGTGTCCGATCATGACTCGATCGGCCAGGCTGTTTTATTTGAGACATCAACCTTTTTATATAAATCATTGCATTTCATAATACTTTCACATCTTTTCATTTCATTGGCTCTAGTGGCCATAGTTATAAGATCATTCTTGGCACGTTGGCCATATTCAGTATTTCATGCTCGCTCTATCAATTTCAAATATCATCCTCATCATCAACAACAAACAAAATTCAAATAAAGTGTGTAGTACACATGTGAGCAATTTAGAGTCTAATGCACATAGAGAAATTTCACAAAATTTGGCATAATAGCCTTCATTTGAATTGACTTAGAGTCGAAACATTATTAATGCACAACCCATATTTTAACACATCCTCAATTGGTAACATAACATGAATAGAGCATTTGGGATGCTTGTTGAACATATATCTTTCAACCCAATCTTACTCGGAATAGCCAATTTCATAATGAATAACTCAGGACTTACATAATTTACGTGAATATCGTGGGATTCAATTCTAAAAGAAGAGTTTAGCCAACAAACCTCAATTGAGCTTCCTTAACTCTAAAACGTTCCGGAATTCTTAGCAACTTCAATCTATTGTAGAAATATAACAAACTAAATCAAAATTCGGAAGATGATCATAGTTCTAGCTCACTTGAGCATTTTATCAAACACTAGGTGTGCATAAGGTTTCAATGTCCTTTTTATGAAGGATTCCATCATCCCACAACCCAATCTTTACCATTTTTAGCTCCACAATTTTCCTACACCCTTTGATAACACATGCATGGAAAATAAACAACTCTCATGCCTAAATATTATCTTGCTAGTTATCCATTTTTAGAAGATTTCGAAATTAGGGTTTAGAGTGTAGAATCTTACATTTGGGATGAAGACCTAGTGAGTTTCCCATCTTATTCTTCCAAAACATGAGCAAGAATTGAAAAACATTATTGAAGAACACCTTCTCACACTAGGTCACTCTCTCTTAATCTAAAATATCAGATTATGGCTCAAAAATGTCCCAAAAAGTGTATTTAACGAAATAGGGTAGGGTTTTAAAACACAAAAATGGAGCTCCGGAATAAGGTATGCGATCGAATATGTGATCGCATAACCGATATGCAGACTGCATATTAGAATTGTCTGTGTATGCGGTCACTATGTTGTTCGCATAACTGTTATGCGATCGCATAACTGTTATGCGATCGCATAATGCACCGCATAACAGTTATGCGGTTGCATAGTCGACCGCATAGTTGCTTCAAACAGACCCAATTAACTGCCTCACTCCGCGGACATTATGCGGTCCGCAGAGTGGTTCTGCGATCGCATAATGGACCGTAGAAATGCACTTTTCCAGCACCATGAAACATTATTTTCTTTGCAAATTTTACCAGGCCTTACACTTAAGTACTTTGAAATCTTTCCGCGGTGTTACAGCTAAACTATAACATGTCTATAGGGCTATAACTAATTAACCAATCAGTCGCTTCTAGTGTTTACCCATATATTATGACCGTAGGATCTTAATAAATTAATTGACTTCTTTTGCTTTTTCCTTGTACTGCCACACTTAGATGACATGCTTATTGGGATGAAGTATTATAAAATCATTTGTGATTGTCAGTTATTAGAAATCATGCCTATAAGATACTGTCACCCACCTAAGAAGCATGTTTATGAAATTAGCGTTGTTAATGTTAATCTTTTAGATAGCTGTATTACCTCATCGTGAAAACAAATAGAGATCATACCTATGGGACCTGCAATACCTTTAATCTGCCAATGTGTTAGTCTAAAGCTGTAANATTATTTTCTTTCCAAATTTTACTAGGCCTTACACTTAAGTACTTTGAAATTTTTCCGCGGTGTTACAGCTAAACTATAACATGTCTATAGGGCTATAACTAATTAACCAATCAGTCGCTTCTAGTGTTTACCCATATATTATGACCGTAGGATCTTAATAAATTAATTGACTTCTTTTGCTTTTTCCTTGTACTGCCACACTTAGATGACATGCTTATTGGGATGAAGTATTATAAAATCATTTGTGATTGTCAGTTATTAGAAATCATGCCTATAAGATACTGTCACCCACCTAAGAAGCATGTTTATGAAATTAGCGTTGTTAATGTTAATCTTTTAGATAGCTGTATTACCTCATCGTGAAAACAAANCCTATAGGGATGAAGTATTATAAAATCATTTTCGATTGTCAGTTATTAGAAATCATGCCTATAAGATACTGTCACCCGCCTAAGAAGCATGTTTATGAAATCAGCATTGTTAATGTTAAGCTTTTAAACAGTTGTATTACCTCATCGTGAAAACAAATAGAGATCATACCTATGGGACCTGCAATACCTTTAATCTGCCAATGTGTTAGTCTAAAGCTGTAATGCTGCATGTACACTACTGAACCAAAATCACATAGAGACCAATTTTATAGGACTTAATGACTTAACGTGTTCTAATTTGAAACTGTCTTGTTGCATGCAATTTGCTGCTTAAGTGTGGAGGCCAACTTGAGCCATTTATTGACTTTGTGTGAAGTCATATATGTTTTGAATGTGTGTCTAGTTTTATCATTTTGAGCATCCTACGTAGTATCTAGAACCTCCCAAATAGTAGGTCCAAAGCCTCCTGGACCATAGGCATAGGACGGGTAGCGCATGCATAGGAGACAGTTTAACATAGTAATCAGGTAGCAGGAGATGATAGTCCGTGCCCTCTGAATAATATGAGCAACCCTTACTCTAAAGGAGTTGTGAAGTATTACACGGGGTGATCCTTTATGCTATAAAACTTAGCACCCCTCTCCTTTACATATTTATTGTTCACACTTAGTCATTGAATATAGAATAATTACGTTGTACCTTGTAACCTCTAAAGACTTGTATTGACTATCTATATTGTTTAATTGTTGACCTGATTTTCTTTATACTTGTTCACAATAGAACCTTTAAACTCCTTGCCTTCCCACACTTATATGATAACTTTGGACAATTGTGATCCGATAATCCTACACAGTGTAAACTTCGGTTGGGACCCATAGTTGTCGACCTCGATGAGTGCCTAACACTTTCTCTTTGAGGTAATTTGACTCTTTACCTGATCTTTGGTAACACGGACTAGTTAAAATAGAGAATAGTAAATGGGTTTGGTAAAGAGAACCATATGATCCATTGTAGGCTTTTGGATTGTAGACTTATGATTGCTGTAAATATTTGAGCGATGAGAAATGGTGTTAGTTACATCAATTTGGGATTGTAGGATCGCTTAGAAGTAGTAGAATGAGAACTCGGTGAAGAAAGGACGAATTACTAAGGGCTATGAGCCTTTACGCCCAAAGGGTGTTTGATAGAATTCCTAAGTGACTAAAACATTAGAATTAGTGCTAATATTGGTTCATCTTGATATATATTGATGTAGATTATCGTTGAAGGAGGCAACGGACATTGTGATACGCTTAAAAGGGCCAACATCAAGGTATGTGAGGCTAACTTTCGTTATCACGTTATTTGATTCCATGTGGTGCCTTTAGGAACTTTTTAGTTCTTGATCATTCAAGAATACATTTCTTTGATCTAAATTCGGTCTTTTAATATCATAGAATCATAACTTTCATTGAACAGATGCAACATCAATATTTACTTGTTTTGAACGACTAAATAGTCTTTCTTATAGTTCAAATCGTCATCGATTCCCTTGTTTTTGAACCATGATATTCCGAGTCCGAAAACTTGAGATACACTATTTCTTGAAATTGCTCACAAACCACGTTTTTGTTTCAAGCTCTTGATTCTAGTCAGTTGGTTCTTTGTTAACTCGAAGAATCACATGACTGCTCCAAGCGTGTAACACCCCATAAATCTGGATTAGTTGTGGATGTGTTAAATGAGTATTAATGTAACCTTCTAGACATGTGAAGTCCTATTTGGATGAGTATGGGTGAAAACAATTATTTTAAGATCAAGACTGAGAGTTAAGTGTATAATATTAAATAGAATCGACTACGTTTATAGGAGGTACGTCTTATAGCATTAGTCAGTGCAAGGCCATGCAAACTCACGGCCATAGATAGTGCAAGGCAATAAAATCTCATTCCCACAGACAATGCAAGGCACTGTCCAGGGCATCATCCTCAGCGCCCCAGACAGTGCAAGGCACTGCAATTTTGGTACCTTTGATGGTGCCATGCACATTTATTTCGGCGCCCCTGACAATGCCTCGTGCATGCAAGGTTTACCCGAGCTATTTTTATTTTCCTCCTCAATTTTGGGACATGTTCACTTATTTAAAAGTCATACGTCGTTCCCCCACACCCCAAACACGAAATCCTACTCTAGAAAGAGAATCTCTCAATAACCTAACTTCTCCAAGGTCCCTCCATCACCAAAGATATTCGATTGAAAAACCATTGTTGAGAAAGGAAACCCTAGAACTCGAATTCAAGAGGATTGAACGTCAAAAAGGTAAAGCCTCATCTCCCAAATCATTTATAACTATGAATTTATGAGTTTTGAGAGAATAGTAAATGGGTTTGACAAAGAGAACAATATGAACCATTGCAGGCTTTTGGATTGTAGACTTATGATTGTTGTAAACATTTAGGTGATGAGAAATGGTGTTAGTTACATCTATTTGGGATTGTAGGATCACTTAGAAGTAGTAGAATGAGAGCTTGGTGAAGAAAATACCAATTACTAAGGGCTATGCTTTACGCCCAAAGGGTGTTTAATAGAATTCCTAAATGACTAAAACATTAGAATTAATGCTAATATTGTTTCATCTTGATATATATTGACGTAGATTATCATTGAAGGAGGCGAAGAACATTGTGATATGCTTAGAAGGGCCATCGTCAAGGTATATGAGGCTAACTCTCTATGTTACTAATTGCCTCAGAAATATAGTTAAGCTTAGTTCCTTGAATAGTTGTAGAACTTTTATTTTATAGATTCATAACTCGATTATGACTTTCATTCTAACCATTTGTAAGCTCAGTGCGTATTCAATATAGATCGGGTTTAATGTACCCAAGTCTCAGTATAGCTTACTCAGCATGTGATAAATAGTTGAAGTTTCAGTGTTCATAATCAGTTCACGAATACATGTATCAGTCTAGTCCTATTCAGTATTTTAGTATTATGTAACTCAATGTGATTCACTATTTCAGTATCATGTATTGCAGTGTGATTCTCATTTCATGATTGTAAATCCCTGAATGTTGAACATCTATATTTGGGCCTGAGGACGCAGTTAATGCTTTACGCATCTTTAGGCCTGAGGCAGCAGTTTATGCTTTATGAATTTTTGGCCCTGAGGCCGCAGTTATGTATACGTATACTTGGGCCCGAGGCCGCAGTTTGTGCACATATATATTAGGCCGGAGGCCGCAGTTTAATATTCAGATAAACATGTTGTTTATCATTCAAAAGAGAGAGTTTTCATATCCTTACTTCCTTTGTTCAGTTCAGTTATCAATTATCATTTCGGTTATCAATTATCATTCCAGTTATCAGTTATGAGTTATCATTTCAGTTATTAGTTATCACTTATCATTTCAGCTTCAGTTTCAATAATTATCATTTTAGTTATCAATTATCAATTCTTAGTTATCAGCTTAGTTTCAAGTTCAACATTTATAATTCTTTCTTTCAGTTTCTTTAAATACCAGTGCAACTCAAATGTACTAACGTCCCTTTTGCCTGAGGCCTGCATTTCATGATACAGGTTATGATTTATAGGTTGACGATTCAGAGCACTAGAATTCTCATTCCAGCTATTTGGTGATCCCCAGTTCTTTTGGGGAATTATCATTACCTTACAGTCTTCAGTATTTTCAGACAGACAGTGTTTTCAGTACTTCATTAGAGGCTTCGTAGACTAGAGTAACAGTTACACAAAGTCCCAAATTGTTCATATTAAAGAATGTTAACTGCAGATATGTTCATACTTGTATTAATGTTTCCACACTTTGATTTATATCATTCAGAGTTTCAGTATATCAGCATGTGTTAGGTTATCTTCCGCCTTCAGTATGTTATGCTATAACATTTTTATTCAGCTAACCAGTTGGTTCGCTTCGTCAGATGTAGTCTGGCACCGAGTGTCGTGTTCAAGGCCCAGGTTCAAGGTATGACAAAGCTTGATATTGGAGAACTAGGTTCATGTATCCTAGGGAGTCTACAAAGTTGTGTCTAGTGGATTTTTCTTTATATGTATGTGCCGGCCGCACATATAAATGGTTAACTACCAAGACATTTAGGATTGTCTCATTTCATTCTACTCTAGATCGTACCATGAAACATAGAGCAATAGGTAACCATGATATTTCGAGTCTTAAAATATAAGATACACTATTTCTTGAAATTTCTCACAAACCACATTTTTGTTTCAAGATCTTGATTCTAGTCGGTTGATTCTTTGTTAACTAAAAGAATCACATGACTGCTCCAAGCAAGTAACAACCTATAAATCTGGATTAGTTGTAGATGTATGAAATGAGTATTAATGTGACCTTCTAGACATGTGAAGTCCTATCTGGATGAGTATGGGTGGAAACAATTATTTTAAGATCAAGAGCAAGAGTGAGGTCTATAAAATTAAATAGAATCGACTAAATTTATGGGATGTACGTATTATAGCCTAGTCAGTGTAAGGTCAAGAAAACTCACGTCCACAGACAATGCAAGTCCATAAAAACTCAGTGCCACAAACAGTGCAAGGCACTGTCCAGGGCATCATCCTCAACACCCCAGACAGTGCAAGGCACTGTAATTTTGGCGCCTTGCACAGTTATTTCGGTGCCCCTGATAATGCCTCGCGCAGGCAAGGTTTAACCGAGCTATTTTTATTTTCCTCCTCAATTTTAGGACGTGTTCACTTATTTAAAATCCTTACCTCGTTCCCCCACACCACAAACACGAAAACCTACTCTAGAAAGGAAAGCTCTGAAGAACCTAACATCCCCAAGGTCTCTCCATCGTCCAACATATTCGATCGAAACACCGTAGTTGAGAAAGGAAAAGCTATAACTTGAATTCAAGAGGATTGAAATTCAAAAAGGTAATGATTCTACTTCCAAATCATTTATATCTATGAATTGATAAGTTATGAGAGAATAGTAAATGGGTTTGATAAAGAGAACCATATGAACTATGGTATGCTTTTGGATTGTTGACTTAAGATTGTTGTAAACATTTAGGTGATGAGAATTGGTGTTAGTTACATCTATTTAGGATTGTAAGATCACTTAGAAGTAGTATAATGGGAACTTGGTGAAGAAAAGACAAAATATTAATGGTTGTGAGGCTTTACGCCCAAAGGGTGTTTAATAGAATTCCTAAGTTATAAAACATGAGAATTAGTGCTCATATTGGTTCATCTTGATATATATTGACGTAGATTATCGTTGAAGGAGGTGACAAACATTGTGATACGCTTAAAAGGGCCAGCGTCAAGATATGCGAGGCTAACTCTCTATGTTTGGGAATGTTAGTAATTCTCCCTACAATACGTTTCCTTTATGACGTTACTAATTGCCTCAAAAATATAGTTAAGCCTAGTTCGATGAATAGTTGCAGAACTTCTATTCTTTAGATTCCTAACTCGTTCATGACTTTCATTCTGAATGTTTGTGAGCTCAGAACATATTCAATATAGACTTTGGTTTGATGTACTCGAGTCTCAGTATAGCTTACTCGGCATGTCATAAATAGTTGAAGTTTCAGTGTTCATAATCAGTTCAAGAATACATGTCTTAGTGTGATTCAGTATTTCAGTATCATATATTGCAGTGTGATTCTCATTTCATGATTTAAAAATCTTGAATGTTGAACACCTGTATTTGGGCTTGTGGCCGCAGTTAATGCTTTATGCATCTTTGGGCCTGAGGCCGCAGTTTATGCTTATGCAATTTTTGGCCTGAGACCGCAGTTACGTATACGTAGACTTGGGCCTGAGGCTGCAGTTTGTGCATATATATATTGGGCCTAAGGCCGCAGTTTGATATTTAGATAAACAGGATGTTCATCATTCAGAAGAGGGAGTATTTATATCGTTACTTTCTTTGTTCAGTTCAGTTATTAGTTATCATTTCAGTTGTTATCAGTTATTATTTCAGTTATCAGTTATCAGTTATAATTTAAGTTATTAGTTATTAGTTATCATTTCAGTTGTTATCAGTTATTATTTCAGTTATCAGTTATCAGTTATAATTTAAGTTATTAGTTATTAGTTATCATTTCACCTTTAGTTTCAATAGTTATCATTTCAATTATCAATTATTAATTCTCCGTTATACATTTAGTTTCAGTTTCAGCATTTATAATCCTTTCTTTCAGTTGCTTTACATACTAGTGCAATTCAAATATACTGACGTCCCTTTTGCCCGAGACCTGCATCTCCCAATGCATGTAATAATTTACAGGTTGATGATTCAGAGTGCATGGATTTTCTTACCAGCGATTTGGTATTCCCCAAATCTTTCGGGGCATTATGATTACCTTACAGTCTTCAGTAAATTTAGACACTCAGTGTTTTTAGTACTTCATTAGAGGCTTCATACACTAGAGTAACAGTTAGATAGAGTCTCAAGTTTTTCATGTTAAGCAATGTTGACTACAAATATGTTTAGACTTGTATTAGTGTTTCCACAGTTTGATTTATATCATTCATAGTTTCAGTATATCAGCATGTGTTAGTTTATCTTCCGCATTCACTACGTTATGATATCACATGTTGATTCAGCCAGCCAGTTGGTTTGCTCAGTCACATGTAGTCAGGCACCGAGTGTCGTATTACGTCCAGGCCCAGGTTCAGGGCGTGACAAAGCTTGGTATCAGAGCACTAGGTTCAAGTATCATAGAGAGTCTATGAAGANAGGCTTCATACACTTGAGTAACAGTTAGACAGAGTCTCAAGTTTTTCATGTTAAGCAATGTTGACTACAAATATGTTTAGACTTGTATTAGTGTTTCCACAGTTTGATTTATATCATTCATAGTTTCAGTATATCAGCATGTGTTAGTTTATCTTCCGCATTCACTACGTTATGATATCACATGTTGATTCAGCCAGCCAGTTGGTTTGCTCAGTCACATGTAGTCAGGCACCGAGTGTCGTATTACGTCCAGGCCCAGGTTCGGGGCGTGACAAAGCTTGGTATCAGAGCACTAGGTTCAAGTATCATAGAGAGTCTATGAAGATGTGTCCAGTGGAGTTTCCTTTATATGTGTGTGTCGGCCGCACATATAAATGGTTAACTACCAAGCCATTTAGGATTATCTCATTTCATTCAACTCTAAATCGTGCCATGAAACTTAGAGCAATGGGTAACCTTCTTTTCCTATCAAATTCAAGACGTACCGAATGCATATGCGACGTGCAGGGAAAACCCAAGTCCTTCATAGGTTGTTGAAAGTGGGATGCAATGGATAGTAGTACATATTAGAGCATGACTTTATCAAAAGGTACAAAACCAGTTATCATGTTTTATGGTTATCAATTAACCATAGTTACCAATTATACAGTCTTTCAGTTAGCAGGTTTATGGTTATTCAATATGCCCATTATCAGTTATTCAGTTACCAGATGTCCAATTTTCAGTATATCCAAATTTTTGTGACAGTGATTATAGCGAAATGTTTAAATGTTTTAGGTCCAGATTGAGACCCAAGACTCACTGGATGGTGCAGAAAGTGATTTATCAGATGATGGTATACTCTGACCGATATGTTTATGCATGGTAATGTATTCGTATGTGTTTTACCTCCAGAACAACTTCATTTAATTCTTGGAAATAGAGCCACATGTTGGAGAATGATAGTTCAGATGTAAGAGCGCATAGTATAATAGGCTAAGAGTTTAATCGCAGCGGACATAGAATTGATCAATATAGTTTTGGACATACTAGATCCTAAGGGAAAAATAAATAGGAGTCAGAAACATTTGTTATTACCAAGGATGTGTTTTACGTACGACTCATGCATTAGACTATAAAATATGATGTACGAAATGAGAACCAAGAGATGCCAATATTGAATTTTAGGGAATGATTTAAGTTGTTCAGATTTATTCATATTAGAACTAAAAAGTACCATGTTAGTAAGTTACTATAAGAAGCATCTATTATTGTGAAATAAAAGATATGACAGTACTCTCTTAGGTTATGTGACTAAGTATTTACCACAAATGTTTAATGTCTGGTATGATATTTTATGTGTATAGAAAGCTTGGGGTTAGATATTCCATTTTCATTTAAGTGAGATGAAATTTCTCTAAGTCTGATCCATGGACATAGTTGTTTTTTTAAAAAAAAGGATAGTATGTGAATGTAGAATAGGGTCGAGTGGTTAGTAAAGTTAGGAATAACCTTATGCTTCACTTTAGAGCCTGAGGCCGCAATTTGTGCATATATATATTGGGCCTGAGGCCCAGTTTAATATTCAGATAAACAGGATGTTCATCATTAAGAAGAGGGAGTATTCATATCGTTACTTCCTTTGTTCAGTTCAGTTATCGGTTATCATTTCAGTTATCTGTTATCAGTTATTATTTCAGTTATCAGTTATCAGTTATGATTTAACTTATTAGTCATCAGTTATCATTTCAGCTTCAGTTTCAATAGTTATCATTTCAATTATCAATTATTAATTCTCAGTTATCAACTTAGTTTCAGTTTCAGCATTTATAATCTTTTATTTCAGTTGCTTTACATACCAGTGCAATTCAAATGTACTGACGTCCCTTTTGCCAGAGATTTGCATCTCCCGATGCAGGTAATAATTTACAGGTTGATGATTCA